>JAODAL010023447.1:0-62669 GCA_025379985.1 Phyllomedusa bahiana
AAAACAAATTTTTTTGCTCATAGCTACTAAAATGCCGTGAATTTTAAGCATTTTTTGGCTTGGTTTTTTTTATTCTGTTTTTTTTTTTTACGATTTTTTTTTAATTTTTAGGCATATACTGTACTTAAAGTCCTATAGCTCTTCATAAGCATAAATCATCAAGGCTTTAATGGATCCTTTTTCAATAATTTAACCAACTTTTGCAACAATAGATAGACAAAAACCTGATGATACATCGGCATGGATAGTCCTTCCTTTTTCATTTCAGAAGACAAAAAGCCCAGTACGCCCTTAGGCTTAAAATTAGTGAAGCAAAAATCCTCTCTGTACTTTCGGAAAGAAAATATTCTTTATTCAAGCCTTGAAAAAAGGAATGTTTTCTTTCCGATTTATCATGAGGTTTTTATGTCTATTTATATTTGCAAAAGTTTGTTAAACTATTGAAAAAGTATCCATAAAAGGTTGAAATTACAAACCCTTTGGGATTTAGCTTATATAGCGTTAAAAGAGGGGTTAACGAGGAGGTCCCCGAACCAGGCAGTGATGTAAACTAGCGTTGATATGCTATAGTGAGCAGCATATATTTATCAGAAATTACTCTTAAACCATTGAGAACCCTGTGGAAAATTAAACCCTTACCTAAAGCATGCTTTGTTTTGGCTGGCAAAAAGAAACATGGACTCAAAAACCGTACCAATATTGAGGAAAAACACTACAGAGAAATTTCACTTTTAGTAGTATTTTAAAAAATTTTTAAACACGGATTAAAAGGAGGAAAAAAGCTTATGAAAAACCCCACCTTTCCCGGGCAAGTAGCTAGAGGGTTTTGGCTGTCAAAACTTTCTTCATTTTATGCTTTCACATCTATAAAATTTCTTAACCCCTTTTTTATTACAAAACTTCCTATTACGTTATATCCATAAACTTTAAAGTAGCTTTTCCACCAAACATGTAATTTAATAAACTACCAAATTATCAAATGATTTTAGAATTATGGGGACAGACTATATTTTTACAGTTAGCTGTATTTTATAAAATGGCTTACAACTTATGATGTTAGTTTGTATTTTTTTTAGAAATTTTTTTTTAAAATTACAATTTTTAAAGCAGCGTATTTTTTAAACATTCAGTTTTTCCTGTCACTGCAGGTCACAATTGCAAGTGACCAGTAATGCAGTCATTTAATCTTGTATACTTGATAGTTCATACTGGGTACCATGAGTAAAACAAATTACAGATCATCTGTTATTAAAGTATGAACCAGTCACGTTTTAACTCCTTACCCATTTTGGTCTTTTCCAGGTTCAGCAACTTTACATCATTGGCAGCAGTTGGCACAGCCTCACCTAGGAGGAATCCTGGACCCTAGACCTGGAGTGGTTACCAAGGGCTTCCGCACCTTAGATCTTGACCAGGAGGACGTGTACTGCTTCACAGACTTTGAAGAAGACGAGACAGGTGACATTCCTTTCAAGAGCTTAACTACCTCGAGTCCCGTCCATCATTCAGAGACCTCAGGTGAGAGGTCTCAAGCACAAGTGACTGTGTCTGACAGCAAGAATTGTCCAAGCCAATCTCAGGCTGCCCCAGAGGACTTGCAAGAGCCCGCGACAGACGATGATGAGGGGTCTGGTGAGGGATCCTCCTTACGTCCTGTAAAATGGACATCTTAACAGGATTATGAGTATTGGGCCATTTTCACTTCTACACCACAGCACATCCACAAATGTTTTACGTCATACAATAAGTGATCTGAGCTATTTGACATATTCTCTCTGGTCTAGCAGGTCTTTTCATTCGTGTTTGTTTCCAGATTTGCATACTTTGCAAGAACCACATTTATTATTTGTAAAGGCTGCTAAAAGAAAGAGGCTGGTAAACACAATGTACTGTACTGTAGCTTTGTCCTTGGTATGTTTATGTGAGCATACAGAAGTGTTGAGCTAGTTTTCCACCTTGTGAAATTACACTAGCGATTTTTTGTTTTTTATTAGACCTGAGCTACACATGGCTGTTGCATTTATAGGAAGTAATTGAGGATGCTTTAGCCGCAATTGACATGCAGCAGTTGCATAAGAATCGCATCCTACTGTACTCCACTTCCTTGTGCTAAAATAGTGCTACTGCCCACACATTTCTGGTGTTAGAAAAACTTGCACTGTGCAGTCACTTTTTTTTTTTGCCCAGCTTGCACTGGGCATCATATAGTGCTGTGCAGCCCAAGCCTTAGTACACAAATTGCAGACTTGTTTCTTAAAAACGTATTTTTACGCCTTGGAAAAAATAGAAAACTATGCAGCTAATATATTTTTATAGCGTGTCAATTAGACATACCGTAAAAGTGAGATTAGCAGGAACCCTAGAGGCTTTCTGGTTCTGCAACTGTCGGTTTTTATCATTGAGATTAATTGTATGTGCTCAACCACCAATAGAAAAGAGACCCCTGCGTTCTTCATGGAGTCACCTCAACAAATGCATTTTTGAAGCGTTCCTTATTGATGTATGGAGCTCTGTCCATCATTCAGAGATGAATGAAAGGTCTGAAGCACAAGTGACTGCCCAGCCACCAATTTGAATGGAACTGTTTTCTTAGTGAAGTCACCCCAACAAATTCCATGGGCATGCCTAATTGATTTATGGAGCTCTGTCCATCATTCACAGACTTCAGGGCTCAAGCACCGATCAGCCAGCAATGGTAAAAGGATCCCTTTGTTCTTAAAGGTATGTTCACACAGCGTTATTGTGGGGCATAGTTTGGCGCATAATTGCGCTGCAATGCGCACAAAGTACTCCCCACACATACAGTAAAATCATAGTGCTATGATTTTCAGACGTATTCTCTGGCATGTACTGTGCGCCGGGAGAAATGACAACTCCCTTCTTTCCGGCGCTTCCGCACCTGGGAAAGTAAAGGTCAGTGGGAACGCTTTTGAAAGTACGAGCTGGCCAGCGTGTATTTTCAAACCGCGGTCGTATAGCGGTGTGCACAGATTTGTGCCACTAGACACTGTGCGAACATGCCCTAAGAGTCACCCCATCAATAGAATATTTTGGGCTTGCCTAATTGATTTATCAAGCCCTGTCTATCACTCAGAGACCTCAGGTGAAAGGTCTCAATCTCAAGTGATTGCTCAACCACCAGTGTTAAAGGGACTCCTGTGTTCTTATTGAAGTCACCCTAAACACATTTTAAGGGCATGCCTAATTGATTTATGGAGCCCTGTCCATCAGGTGAGAAGCTCAAGCACAAGTGACCGATCAGCCACCAATGCGAAAGGGACTCCTGGGTTCTTAATGGAGTCACGCCATCAAATACATTTTTGGGCTTGCCTAATTGAGTTATGAAGACCCATGTATCATTTACAGACATCGGGTAAGAGTTTTCACACAAGTGACTATTCAACCGCTAATAGGAAGGTTACCCCTGAATGGAGTTAACCCAACAATGACATTTTTTTGGGCATGTCTAATTAACTTCTGAGGTAAAATCTTGCATGTTCTTTTGCGTCATGTAATTGCACATAAATAATGTGCGCTTCATCACTTTTTTTTTCTATTTTTACACTGTACCAAATATTTTTTAAAAAAAATATACTGTAAATACATGTAAGTAACAAATGGTCCATCATGGATGTTATTTTGCACTGCTAAATGATTATTTTTGCACTAATTAAAAATATTGTATTTGTACAGATTTGCTGACAATCTTATGTGCAACTTTGAAGGGCTAAAGCGGAATATTTGGATTAAAGGGCTTTTGGAATACTAAACACTTTTTATCATCATTAATAGAGGTCATGTAAAATGCTACATTTTCTCATAACTGATGTTTGTAGAAATGGAAAACTTTTTGGATTCAGTTAGAAATAACCAAAATTTGGAATCCAGGTTACCTTGTTTTCATACATATGTTAGTCTTCATCTTTTTCAGTCCCTTATTCTTAACAGAAAGACATGGGCATAGAACAGAGAAAGGTAGTGTGGCTCCTGGGTCTCCTCCTCCTTCTGTGTACTGTGCATGGTTTACGTTTAACAGTGCCATAAACTTCCTCTGCTTCCACATGGTGTCCTGTGTATATATACTGCTCTGTGTTATAGGTGTCAACAGTGTGCATATCACCAGGGCATAGAAAAGTAGAGGAAGTAACCATGTAGTAAAACTTCTTTTTGTGTAATATGTTTGTCACCTTTTTTTCACCTTATTTTCAGTGGAGACAATGTAGAATATGCACACTACCGCCATCTTTTACAGTTAACTGGACTTAAACAGCTGAGCACATTCACTCAGCTCTGTCAAACAAGAATCTTAGGGCCACATGTATGATAACGATCTAGGTCTAAAACTCACTTTTTGTTCATAGCCACCAATCAGAGCGCCCCTTTCATTTCATATAGTGCTCTGAGAAAATTAAAAGGGGGCGCTCTGAGTGGTTGCTATGGGCAACAAAGTGTTTTAGACCAAGACAGTTTTCATACATGTGGCCCTTAGGGCTCGTTCACACAGCTTATTTCAGAACGGATTTGCCGCCGTATTTACTATGGTAAATCCGTTCCGAAATCAGTTACAAATAAGTAACAGGCCATTTAATATTGCTTTCAATTGGAAATACGTGTCGTCGTTCAGACGATACGTATTTCCGTGCTGTATTGCACCACGGATTTGCGGTCGCAAAACGGACGGAAAAACAATGGTCCTGTCACTGATTGAGCCGGATTTCGCAACGGATTCACCCCATATTATCCATGGGGTTTGTAAATCTGTCGCGAAATACGTGCCACACTTTAGTGCCACTTATTTCACACTGATTTTCAACTGATTTCGGAACGGATTTACGATCGGAAATCCGACATGAATCCGTTCTGAAATAAGCCATGTGAACGAGCCCTTAGTGTAATCCTAGGTGGTCATGCTAGCACGTACGCATGTGACTGCTGAGTCCAGTGATTGGCAACAACAGTCACAATAGTATCCAGCAGGGTCCACCGAAACATTGGTGAGTATGCGGTTTTATTTAATTTATTTTACTTTTTTTCTTTTTTTTTTTTACTGCTCCCACTTTTAACTCCTAACTTTACAAACATATCACAGCTATACTTCACTGTGTAAAATGTATTTGAAATTGTCTAGCTGTCGAATTCAAGACTGTACAAAACCCATTTTTGGATAATTTGTCATACAGTTTAATTAGCATTAATAGGGGGTCTCTGATTCAGTACTTTGTAGCCACTTACTACCTTGGATAACATATTAAAGATAATTTCTCATTCTTGAGGACCACACACGTCTGTGCATTATACAACCTCTCGATCAATGAGCACTGCATCATACACTATGTCCCCAGTAGGGGCAGTGCAGTGGTTTCAGCTGGTCTCTGGTGGTCTAAGGGGATATTCAGTGATCAGCTTCTGAAATCTTTTTGACAGAACAGCTTTGTGGTATTTTTGTTTTTTATTTTGGAAATCAGTTGTCCCAAAGTTTTTTTGCAGTGCGTAGAGCCTGAAACATCATAAGATTTGGGGTATGTTCACACGGCATGTTGGATCCGTTTTTGGATCTGTTCTGGACACAGAAAAGCGCATCCAAAAGCGCTACGTAAATCGCATCCAACATGCAGCTCCGTGTTTGGCTGCAGCAGGAACTCACTCTATAATTTTAAATAGGGCGTCTGCTGCGTCTTTCGGATCAAGAATTAACATGTCAATTCTTTGAATGGGTCTGAAAGACTCATGTAAACACACATTGATGATCACTCGTCTGAATGCCGATGCGTGATTTACATTGATTTCAATGTAAAACACACTACACGTTGTTAGATGCATATGTGAGTCCGTTTAGGGTCTGAAACATGGATCCAAACACACATCTAAAAACGTATGCAAACACGGAGTCAACACGCCGTGAGAACATACCCTTAGGGTGTGTTCACTCAGCATTTGGCCGTCTGTCAGGATTCCACTATAAAAGGTAACATGATGGATGCTGTGATAAGAACCCTGTAGAGAAGAATAGGGCACAAGTGGTCTCCTTTGGACTGTTTATAGTCAGTAGACACTCTTTATGTTGGACATGGACAACCATGTTTTCGTGCCTGGTACATAAAACGTAGACCACCGGGAAATAGAGCAAACCTAGACCAAAGGAGACTGTTTGCTCTGTTCTCCTCTATGGGCCCATGAAGTTATCCGTCAAGGTACCTTTTTTATAGTAGCTTACCAAAGCGCCATGCGACAGTGCCCTAAATTAGGTTTTTATCTTTGATCTGCAAAACATTTTGACACTGTATGCTGATGTCTGTCAGGATCCCTACAGGCAGAGGAGTCATGATCCCTGACCTACTTACCATGCATGGAATACTACCCCATCACATGACAAGGTGTATGGAGGAAGCCTCTTATCATGCCATCCTATTATACCGTTTATGACGGATAGGATCAGGAGACCTTTTGCCTCTGGTTCTTCTGACTGAGTCATTTATATACATGACCTCAAAACTTTTCAAGGTCTGACAGCTTTGTAGAACTAGAACGTTAAAATATAACCATTTTTTATTATTTCCTAATCCCTGTTCTCTCTCCTGTTTATTTAATCTAGGTCACCAATCTGATTCTTGATTACGTTTTCAAATATTCATTTTTTATAACATGAAATCTGATATTAACAGTTCTATAAAAGGGTATGAGTTCTCAAACTGCGGTACATTAACCCCTAGGAGATATTCTCATTGCCATCATCATGCACTTTCAGTAGATGCAGCACAGTTGTATGATCATAGCTGTGGAGGTAATTTCATGTCTATTTGTATAAGGGGCACTTGGCTTAGTAATGTTCAAAATCACTGTATTAGGAGTTTGCATATTCATCATCTACTAAATATACTAATATGTAATGAATAATAGATCAGGAGAGCTGTAAAGAAACTAAGTTCTTTTTACTAACTCTGGAAATATAGGGCACATAGCTGACATGATATAGGGTAGTCACTGGCAGTTTGCATACTTTATTATTGGATATCTCCCATAGAACATTAAGTAACTTAAAGAATTGTAACTAACTCCCCTAATTAATATCCAAGCAAACACTGTTTATAGTTTTTATGTTGCATTGTCCTCTTTCTTTAGTTTTTGCTTTATGTATTGTCAGAAGAGACCTATATGCTTTTTTAAGAGTCAGAGGGTGTCATGCTATAATACAAAGCAGTGTAGAAAAGGACGATGTTGACAGTGTTTACCTTCACTACTTTCTGGACATTGGGCTCTCGTGTGATTTGGCCATCTAAGCTTGTTGAATTTTTACTTACAGAAAAAGTCAACTTTGATGTTGAAGAACTTTATAGCCGTAAAACATTTTACTCCTGTAAGGTTCGATTCTCACTTTAAACACCGATACATTTTTGTTAAAAAACCTTGTTCAATTGTAGGGTGAAATTATTTAGTCTTAAAGAGAACCTGTCACATAGATTATGCCTCCCTTGCTGAGGACAGAACAAGCTAGTGCCAGACATGCTGTTTCCAGCACTGTGTCCCTTATTCTGTAAGATGCTGGAGTTTTCGTGTATTTAATGCTCAAATCTGCAGTTTTCAGCCCAAAGAGTCATTCGAAGAGTCCTTCAGAGAGTCAGTTTTTTTCAAACCCGGCCAATCGGAGGCTAGCCCCGCCCACCTCAACTGACAAACCTATTACTTTGAATAAGTAGAAACATGTGAATAACTTTCAGTGGGCGGGGCTAGCCTTTGGTGGGCGGAGCTAACACCTGCTCATGAATAAGATTTGAGGGGTAAATACTCTAAAACTACAGGATCTTACAGAATAAGGGACACAGCGCTGGAAACAACAGGTCTGACACTAGCTTGTGCTGCCCTCAGCAAGGGGGGTGCAACCTATGTGACAGGTTCCCTTTAAGTTTTTAACCATTTTGTTACTTTCTTTCTTAGTTGCTGCTTATATATCCATTTTACTTTAAGGACAGGTATTCATTAGATGTGTCATGTACTAGTAACTATTAATGACTGTCATAGTGTTCAACAACGGGCCATGGCTTCCTTCTGAAATATTAGGAAACCATGGAAGTAAATTGTTTTGGTCTTTGGCCTCCACACTGTCTGACATTGGCCCTAACCTCGGAGGCACAGTTACTAACCGTGCTTCTGCCCCCTTCATTCTAGTGACACATGGGGTTCTTGCCGTTTTTTCTACTAAAATAAACTTTCAACTTACATCTATGCTCTGTTAAGACTTTAAAGGATCATGAGCGTTGCTGCAAACTTCGGTGCACAATTTTTAGTTTTGTTGATTTGAAATTCACAATGTGGAAAAACAAAGGCGTCATATCATCTCTTTAGAGCAGAATCCTGCCACAATCTGTGTCTGCAGCCTAGTCGTGGATTAGCCCCATTACAATGTAAAAGATGATTCTTGGGGGAAAAAAAAGTGCATGTTACTGTATTACCCCAATCTTTTATATAAACAGCATTTCCTTAAAATGTGGTTTCCCTTATGTGCCTTGTGATTTATCGCTTATAAAAGGGACAGAGCTAATCATCCGTATACAGTACATGGTACATAAAGTTGATTTATGTGAAAGATTGGCGATTCATATGGGTTATCTACACAATGTATATATTACTATATTAATGGAATATGTAATTAAATTGTGCCTTATTTTGTTTAGGGGTTTTTTTTGTTTGTTTTTTTTAGTTAGATAAAAATTGGATTTTACAGCTGTATGTCACCTAGCCCTCTAGTATAAACTGGTAAAACTGCCTTGGAAAATTAGCTGAATATTTTAATAATTTATGACCTGGGCCTGCGGTTTGTCATGTGACACTGTCTACTACAACCCTGAAACGCTGGAGGAATATCAAGGTTTAGTATACACGCAATTCTGATACATCTGCCCTCTTTACTGTCGCTTTTCTGCTTTCCAGGAACCAGGGAGCTGAATTAGTTCCCTATTTTTCTGTGCTCAGAACTTTGCCTGACTCTTCTTTTAGCAGCCTCTATATCTAATCAAATGGTTTTATAGTGATCTGCAAAATCATGAGATATTCCTAACACATATGACATTTCGTTTTGGAGTTATATGCAACATATATTGGGGTACATGATAGGCTGATTACAATTTTTTTCTCTTTTTAACATCTGTCTCTGCTCCAAAATTTATGTCTAAGTAATTCTGGAAAGAATATTGCTAATTTGTGATATCCTTTTTCCCCTATTTCAAAGTTGACCTTAGTTTTCAAAAATTCCCTGTGATCTCTACAGTGGATCTTTGTAGAATAGTCACCTGTACAAGGCTATGGAACTTCTTTGACTCTGCTTCATGAACCCATGCACTGATGTGATTTGCTGTCTCTTCACATTTTTTATATCTGTGTGTGTATGTGTATATACACTCACCGGCCACTTTATTAGGTACACCATGCTAGTAACGGGTTGGACCCCCTTTTGCCTTCAGAACTGCCTCAATTCTTCGTGGCATAGATTCAACAAGGTGTTGCAACGATGCTCAATTGGTACCAAGGGGCCCAAAGAGTGCCAAGAAAATATTCCCCACACCATGACACCACCACCACCAGCCTGAACCGTTGATACAAGGCAGGATGGATCCATGCTTTCATGTTGTTGACGCCAAATTCTGACCCTACCATCCGAATGTCGCAGCAGAAATCGAGACTCATCAGACCAGGCAACGTTTTTCCAATCTTCTACTGTCCAATTTCGATGAGCTTGGGCAAATTGGAGCCTCAGTTTCCTGTTCTTAGCTGAAAGGAGTGGCACCCGGTGTGGTCTTCTGCTGCTGTAGCCCATCTGCCTCAAAGTTCGCCGTACTGTGCGTTCAGAGATGCTCTTCTGCCTACCTTGGTTTTAACGGGTGGCTATTTGAGTCACTGTTGCCTTTCTATCAGCTCGAACCAGTCTGCCCATTCTCCTTTGGCCTCTGGCATCAACAAGCATTTCCGCCCACAGGACTGCCGCTCACTGGATGTTTTCTTTTTCGGACCATTCTCTGTAAACCCTAGAGATGGTTGTGCGTGAAAATCCCAGGAGATCAGCAGTTTCTGAAATACTCAGACCAGCCCTTCTGGCACCAACAACCATGCCACGTTCAAAGGCACTCAAATCACCTTTCTTCCCCATACTGATGCTCGGTTTGAACTGCAGGAGATTGTCTTGACCATGTCTACATGCCTAAATGCATTGAGTTGCCGCCATGTGATTGGCTGATTAGAAATTAAGTGTTAACGAGCAGTTGGACAGGTGTACCTAATAAAGTGGCCGGTGAGTGTATATGAAAGGACCTATTAAGAATTAAAAGGGTAACCCTACAAATGACCCTTAGCGGAGAAACCGCCCCGTGAGGACGACCCCACAACTCTTTCACCTATCTAACCCTATACTCTAAATTGAAATTATAAGGAGGACATAAGGATTAGATACAAAATATCAAAATAGATAATGTGCTATAATTAACAGAATATCTATCAAATAAATTTTATATATATATATATATATATATGTAATATACACACATACAGTATATTTCGTATACAATATTATGTTGTACAGTCTGGATTTAGAGGCAAAGGTCGTAATATGCCTATTACTAAATCCAGTGTTGGTGCAGACCTTCATGAAGCCGGTTTTATAACAATAGTAAATTATGTGTATACCATGGCAAGCATTTTATAGTATTCCTCTGAAAGGAAAGTAAGGCAACTTTGTAAATAGACTTTATAAGAAATATCTCACCACTTTGGTCTGCAGCTTATATGCTGACCTATGTATCTCCATGGTTAGACTACAAGTAGTCTGGTCCTGCAGTCATACTCCTGTGCAACTTTCCCCTATTTGTTTCATTTGGGAAATTCTTACTATAGTTTATATATGAAGAAAAATCAAACTTGGCTCTTTAGGAAATGACATTTTCATCTAATCAAATTTAGGAAGTGCATATCAATTTTTTCTTCTTTGTTTTATCTACAGTGCACCATCCTGGAAAGTGTTTGTCTCAGACCAATTCCACCTTTACATTCACCACGTGTCGGATTTTGCACCCGTCTGATGAACTAACGCGAGTCACTCCGAGGTCAGATATTACTTAGCTGTTTGTTCCATGTGCTGCTTCTGTCTTTTAAGTGAATTCCCACCTTTTCTATAAGTTAATTATCATAAAAAAAGTAACAATGCATGAATCTACTATGGTGAACTATACAGCCCATAATCCTCCATCTGGAATTTATGTGGTATAAAATGCTGTTATAATTTATACTAGTGTTTTACAACCAATAAGTTAAAGGGGTTTTCTCATTTCAATGATCATATTTCAACAGGTGGGGACGAAAAATCTAAGCTTGTAAGACTTTGGTTTCCATGAGCAAAGTGCTATGGTTTAAGAGAATGGAGAGAATAGAGAGAGAGACATTCTGAAGGATATATCACTGTGTGTGAGAGAGAAAACAAAATCACCCATCATTCCCAGAGTCCTGAATGTCAAATGCCATTCTAGTTACAAAGTATGTAGAGAGAGCGAGAAATATAGATTTATACTATTGAGTTACACTTAGCTTTTCACCTCCAATGATTCCTTAGTCTCTGACAGCTGAAAATCTCTCCCTTCCCCCCTGCTCACACAGAATGAATTCTCACGTGCACACTTTGGGGCATGTCTGCAGAGAGAAGACACTCCCTGCTGGGAGTAGAAACACGCCCCTCCATTTCATAAGCTCTCCTTATGAAATCAGTATAAACGGCTACCAAATGATGAAACGATAAAACCCCTTTAAGAAATGACATTTGTATATATTTGTGACTCATGACCTCTACCTAATTTCTAGTGTGTTCCCAGGGGGTTGTGAGTACTTCTATAGAATTTAATACCCTCCAGACAGTATACTATGTATGGTACATAGAATATGGTGACCTTGTTAGTAGTGTAGTCCCTGGCTATACACCGATATATATGACAAGTATGCTGTGTCAGAGGCCCAGGTGCTGAGGAGTCTGGGGTTTTCAAGGTTTCTGGTGTTTTTGATGGCAAAATGGTGCTTTAGATACCACTGGAACGCAAAATTGGAAAGTTTGATAATAAAGGTAATTATCATAACTTTTCTTTTTTTTTTTTATTTTTTTTTAAATCCCCCAACACCTGAATTTTTTAGGTACATAGAACACATCATCCAGGCACAGTTTGAATCTATGATAATTATATGCAATTCATGACTGAATCTTATTGAGTAATTGCTGAAAGACCCACTTAATCCAACTGGTTCTTCACAGGTCTTTTGATGAAGAAGAAGAAAGCACTTTATACCAGGTTTTGCTGAGAGGAGCTATAGAGCAGACTCTATGAAAAACATGGCAGGGGGTGAGCAGTACTGCAGTCCCCTGATGGCTGGGTCACTGTTGTTGAGATGTATGTGTGCCCCCCAGCTAACATAGACACTGACGGAATCGTCATCCTAACACCACTAAGATCCAATTAGCTGTAAGACTTCGATGAGTTTTCTCATTCTAATAAAGTGCAGAAGGAACTTGTCTGACTCACTGGCATGTTGTCTTGTGCGGTTGCTAAATATGTAAAATTAACCACTTAGGTTTGCAGTTTTGTCGTTTTACCACAGGCATGAACGGCTTTACATTTAGAAATAATACATGATCATGAAAAGTGCGTATGTTGCACTATGGCTTTTAAACATGCTTATATGAACTTTGTGTGCAACAGTTTTGGAATCTTACTGCTTTGTTTTCTGTTTTTGTTTTCTGGCACATAAATTTAGGAATAGCATAAGGGCATGTTCATTGTGGCGCGTACCACGCGCGACGCAATACGCCGGATGTTTTAGAGGTGCCTGCTGGTCAGCGCGTACTTCTAAAGAACGGAGGGGCCACATTCACTGACATTATCCACGGCGCGTAGGCGCTGTGGTGAAGTGACATCACGCGTGTATTTTACGCCAGGGGACGGACGTAATTCATAGCTCTCTGTGAGAGCTATGAATTAGCTGTAATTGCGGGGCGCATTTTGGACATATTGAAATGCAAATACGTGCCGAAACGTGCCCCGCAATTACGCTGTGTGAACATACCCTAAAAACACCAAAATGATAACAGATTTGTAGAACTGAAAGCTGTACTGTATAGTTACAGCCCATCAACGTAGCAACTGGAGAACTAGTACTAGTGAGTTAGCGCTACCGACTAGTGAAAGTAAAAAAACTGAAAAATGGCTTTAATCTTTAAAAAAAAAAAAATATATATATAGATATATCTAGATAGAGCTATATATATATATAGATATATCTAGATAGATCTATAGATAGATCTGTGTGTCTCTCTCTCGCACTCACTCTCTCTCGCGCTCTCTCTCTCTCTCTCGCGCTCTCTCACTCTCTCTCTCTCTCTCTCTCTCTCTCTCTCTCTCTGTATATATATATTTTAAATATATATATATATTATATATATATATATATTAATCTATCTGTCTATATGTGTATATAGATAGATAGATATAGATATCTCCATATGACTGGGCCTGTTTGTTTACCAGTGACCAGGACATTTTTTTTTTTTACTTTGTGTCTCGCAAATAATTCCGCAACTATAAAATTTACAGTTTTTTTGTTGGTGGCTCTGCATAAGGCCTTTATATGAGAGAAATAGTATTTTTTTGTGCAGCTGTTGGGTAGATATTACTGTGTATATATATATATTTTTTTTTTATAGTTTACAGCATGATATAGTTTTTTTCTATGTCATGTTGTAAACTTTAAAACAAATATATATATATATATATATATAATATAATAAAAGGCCTTATGCAGCCACCTAAGCAGGTTCAGGTTATGTAAAGTAAAACCCACAGCACTAAAATTTTATTTTTTTATACATTTTTAGTGCTATGGGTTTTAGATTATATAACCTGCTAAGTTAACGCTTTTTAGCTTATTGCGGTTGTGTGTATACCTGATGATGTGTACAGTGTTGTTTTTTTTTTCTACCTGTTTTATGTAGTGTGTTTATAATGTACACACTTTTTTTGCAGACTTTTTTTAATCCAATTTTTTATTAGGTTTTTGGTTACATTTGTTTTTAATCCTATTAAGGTATTGTTGTTATTTTCCATCTGTATCTTAAATTTGTAATCTATTAACATAAAGTTCATATTTGATGTTACACAATCAAAAAGCAAAAATTTACTGGTTTGTAATAACTCAAGAAATATTTAGCATCAACCCAGCACACACTTACCAGGTGTTTCTTACCAGCTATATGTGCTTCCCCTTGCTCCTTCTAATTTATAAAACTTCTCACTTTTTAACTTTACATCATTATCAATACATTGATCATCTATAATGTTTCAGACTTACTTTGTTCTTGGAAAAATATCTAAAAACATGTCTCAAAGTTCACTCTCTGCTTAACATATATTCTTCTTTATAGGTAGTTGGATACGGAGTGCCATGCACAGCTGCAACGTTTTGGAGAAGTCCTCCTCTTCTCTCAAGGACTCCTCTGAAACGTCACAACTACCTAAATGGAGGAATACATGTTAAGCAGGGAGTGAACTTTGACTCTGAGACAGGTTTTATATATTTCTCTAAGAATAATGCAAGTTTGAAACGCTATATACTGTATATATTAATAGTTAAAGGGAAACTTAAAAAGTGGGAAGTTTTATAAAGTGAAAGAAAAATACCATTGTTTGGTGTTTTTTTTTTTTTGGGGGGGGGGGGGGTATATAGTTTGTAATGACCCCTTCAGGACATTTCTAGAAGCTAGACCAATCAGAGTACTACTTACACAAACTGGTACTGCCTAATGGCTTCCGTTTGTAGAAGAGCAGGGGCCTCAGTAATATATGAGTTCATCAACAATGAATTTTATTGAAGATGCACAAATATTAAAAAGCATATTTTATGACTACACGCATATTTAGAAATACATTTACAGTGTTGTAAAAGTAGGATTTTGTAAAAGAAGAAAGACATCCTCAAACTGCGGCCCTCCAGCTGTTGGGAAAATACAACTCCCATCATTCATTTATTTAATCTATAACAGTGGGAATGATGAGAGTTGTAGTTTCCCAACAGCTGGAGGGTCACAGTTTGAGGATGCCTGATGTAAATGGTGAGCATAGTTATATGAAACAATAGAAAATAAGGTAAGAACGCATCATCTTATCCCAGTGAACCCACTGAAGTAATTGAGATTCAAAGAAGTGAACTTTGTATAGTGTGTCAAACTAGTAGTGTGGGTGAAATCTAAGAAGAGGGAGTATTTTTTAGTTGTGACACTCATTTGTATTGCGCTGGGTGCTATAAGGGCAGCATCAATAGGTTGCATTTTTAGGGACGTAAGAAAATAACAAAAGGGAGTGTCCTCAATCATAAATGAAAGGATGGTGGGAAGAGACTGTCACCTTGAATCTAATTTAGCTGTGATGCATCCATTTTACACCAGACCTATGCAGACACTGATGGATCCTACAAAGTAGACCATGGGGATTTCAGTATTTTTGATAGCAAAAAATCTGAGTTGCAAAGTGCTATATTTGCCATCGAATATGCTAGAAAATCTAATGGAGACCATGTGAAAAAAAAAGCAAAACAGAAACAGACAGAAGTGTGAACAGAGCATGGTTAGGGTTTTAATTTTTTTGTCACCACAAAATTTGCATTGGGGCCACATTAAAAAACTTAACTTGGTTAAGAGAAGTGACATGGAGAATGCATGGGAATTGCAAGTGCTGACTGTATGTTCCTTAACAATATAGGACAGTAATGGTCATAATATTTTTATGAAGGGTGTATTTTACTGAACTCTGTAATGGACGACCTTCTTTTTGTATCCTGCAGCCTTAACCCAACACCCACTCCAGCTTCTGGCATCTTCAGCAATCTAAAATCAACGCCAGCAAGCACCCCATGCACACCTAGACGTCTCAGCTTGGCAGAGTCTTTCACTAATCT
The DNA here is from genome assembly GCA_025379985.1 of Phyllomedusa bahiana. Taxonomy (NCBI): domain Eukaryota; kingdom Metazoa; phylum Chordata; class Amphibia; order Anura; family Hylidae; genus Phyllomedusa; species Phyllomedusa bahiana. The sequence continues at coordinate 15,970 of JAODAL010023447.1, forward strand.
CAGAGAATCAACAACCACTATGAGCACATCTCTTGGATTGGTAAGGCTTCTGAAGGAACGGGGTATTTCAGCAGCTGTCTACAACCCACAGAGTTGGGACAGGGCTGGGATGACTTCCATCGTCAATCAGTCTCTTCCAAAAATGACTATCATACCTTCCACTCCTCCAAATTCGCCTATGCAGACACCAAGCTCCTCTCCTCCTTCTGTAGACTTTAAATGCACCAGCCCCCCATATGACAACTTCCTGGCTTCTAAACCTGCCAGCTCCATCCTGAAGGAGGTAAGAGAAAAGAAGAACATACGGAGCAGTGAAAGCCAAACGGATGTTTCTGTGTCTAACCTAAATTTGGTGGATAAGGTGAAGAAATTTGGAATTGCCAAAGTCTCAGGACCAGCACAAGCATCTTCTGCATGTGACAGTCCTATTCTGTGTGGTGCCCCGGAACCAGTACGGGGACTTGTTCCTGGAAGTCTTATACAGGAAAGTCTGCCTTTAAGTTACCCTGCAGCAACAAGTGCTATAGGTGGACTTCAGCTAAACTCGGGAATTAGAAGGAATCGCAGCTATCCAGCCATGGTGGGATCTAGCATGCAGATGAAAGCACCATCAACATTGACACCAGGTATACTGATGGGGGCTAAATTACCCAAACAGACTAGTTTACGCTGAAGAATACCTAGCTACTCGTGACTATTTCACCAGGTCAGAGACTGCTTGTATTAGCCCTGCATATTATCTACTGAACCTTCTGCACCTAGTGCTCCTCTACAAAGCCAAGACTTTCTTTGGATCCTTCCTCTCGCATCCTCCTTGTACTGACAAATCAACATTGTGCCTAGATGAGAAGTGGAGAGTGTACTTTCTATAAATATGTAGATAAATATTATACTGTAACTAAATTTATTTTACCGGTTTGAAACGGTGACCGAGTTTGCTGTAATATTGTAGATAATGATAATAATGTACATTAAATTAATGGGGATAGTGGGACATTGTGTGCACTGAATCCAAATGACTGTTGGGACGGTAGAATACAAATATAGTTTTACTACTAAAATTACTGAACAAGGTTTTTATTTCAATGGCAAGGAAGCTCTAGCCTAGGTAGGTTTGATCTGTCTTTAAGGCACTTGAATATGTTGTCACTGTGTGGTTAAATGCAATACATAGATATTCTTTTACTAATGTGTGAAACAAAATACTGTTACAAAGGCTGAAGATCACTGGTCTCACAATCCTAATCAGAAACCCACATTAAGAGAATACTTTATGCACTTCTTTTAGTTCACATCAAGTGTTTTAACTTTTCACTATGGTGGAGGTGGCCATTATGTTTGCTAAATAACCATTTCCAAAATGGCACCTATCAAATTATGTCAGCAACATAAGAAAGTTAAGGCTCTGTTCACAGTAGATACAAGGAAGCCAAGGGGGTGTGATAGATTAGTTATACAGTGGTTTTCAGTTGCAGACTATGGACCTTGGTGACTTTTGATAGGAGTGCGTTGTTTTGATGGCAAGAATACTGTTGCATTTTACAAAATATAGCTGTCAAATTTACTGGCCTAAGTATCCTAGTGTCCCTGTGAACAGAGCCTATAGCTGTAGTGTCTAGTAATTTAATAAGTATTTTATTTTCACACTTATTTGTTTGCTTTTGGATTTTGTTTGCTTTTCAGTTTACTATGCCACCTGTAACCCGTTTTATTTTAGTTATTTTCCTGACTAAGCACTGGGACACATTTTCAAAAAATTTTAGATTTCAACTAAAAAGGGATTTACAGCTCTCAAATGAACACCGGATAGAACATTGCTAATGAGAATCTTATCAATAATGTACTTGAAGTCTAGAAATGGAAAGTATTTGTGTCATTGTTACTAAGTGAAGGAGCTCGAGTTTATAAAAGAAATGTCTTCAGCACTATGGAATTTTTTTTATTGTTTAGGTCAGCTTCGTTTTAAAGTATTTTATGGACAAAATCGGACAATTACTGATGCGTTCAGCCAAACAATCCACCTATAGTCATATCTAATTGTTGTTTTATTTTTGTTCTAATTTATATTAGTTTTTTTTCTACTTGAATTTTGTTTGACTTTGCACCAGCTGTTATTAAATTCGCATCACAACGTCCATCATGTAACCTGTATTGCGTATTATATCAGTCTGATTACCACAGTTTCATTCAATTTTCTTTCTTGTACAATATAATTTTTCCTGAAGTTACTAACTGTAGGAAGCGGAGCAGTAAAATTGGACCATCCTATGTAACATGGAGTTTTTTTCTTATAAGTGTTTAATGTTACCACAACATACAGCGAAGTCTAGTTCTGGAATTGCACAATACAAAGTATCAATGAAGGTTCACTGCTGTATACAATGCTTCCTTTAGTTTATTCATATATCTAATGTTACCTTCGCTCTCACACGCTCCATGTATACTGTTTCAGGTGTTCTATGTGATATTCAAGATTGCTAGGATAATTTTTGTTGGATATTCTTTTTCTCAATCATACCTGATAATCATATGTAACCACTCCGCCAACAGCATGAGATGTATGTGTGCAGACTTATCTATGTAAACATGTTGTGCCTAAAGTTGAGGTCAGGCCAAGTATGTGCAACTTATCACTCCAGTGTTTGCACCCTTACATTTCTTGGACATCATCAGAGGATTTATACAGCAGCAGGTGGGCTGTTAGGAGTTTCCGGTTTCTTTAAATTATTGACTCAAATGGTTTGGTTAATATGTGCCTATTGCAAATAATCTTAACTATATTTTTAATCAGAATGTATCTTTAGGCAGTAGTTAGTCCATTGAATCGTTGACTGTATGAAACATTGTTATGAAGCCCCTGTTGTACTTCCTAAAATATTGGATGTAGCCAATTAAAATGTTACCACATTTTGCTTCTCAAATAATAAACTTTGCAAACTATACAACTCTGTGTAATGCTTAAAGGGGTTTTGCCAATAAGTGATTTCCTCACTTAACAGGCTGATACTCTGATAGAAAATCTTGAGAAAAGAGGCGTTGTGTTTCTGTGTTTAAAAAAGCAAGTACCTCTTCTGTGATGTCATCGCTCCACCTCCTATGCACGCTCCCGAGGCTGATACTCAGTCTCTGTAGTTGAGTAAACATTGTTTGGCTAATCCACAGAGGATAACTGTATTGTGCACAAGCTCTAATGGTTTTGTTTCTCCCTCTTATCTGCTCAGGAGAGAAGATAAGTTCCAAGCAGGCAGTGTTCTATTGTTCGTTCACGGACTGCTGCGGAGGGGGGCGCTGAGCAAGGAGCCATTGTGCATCTGCATGTTTACTCAGATAATTACATTACAACCAGTGGATTCTCTATACAAAAGACAGGCTCTTTTCTCCCACTCCCTTCAAAACTCGTTCATGTGTCCTACCATCAGATAAGAAGTGCAAACAATGCAAGCACGGCCAGATCAGCTCCTGGTCGTAGCTAATGTAAACAGTCAGGAAACTAAGGGCATCTTAGTCAGGCTGTAACTCTCACAGGCTACACTTTTTATAATCACATATATTTAGAAAAGTGATTACATACCCTTTTTGGAGGATCCCACGTCAACATTAAATCGTGGCAAAAGCCCCTTTAATTCTTTCCTGAAATTTATGTTGGTATTTAGTAGTTCATCTACGGCTACCCAAAAAATTAGGAGTGGAATAAGGAACAATGGGGCAGATTTATCAATACTGTCTAACTCTTAAGCAGTGTCAAGTTAGACTACACAGTTATTATAATGTGCCATATTTATCGTAGTGTTCATAAATTTGGTGCAGGCTAGAGTTGTCTAGTCTAACTTTATACCTTTTTAAAGTAGGCTTGCTTGATGCCACCAACTGCACCAAAATTTTGGTGAGTTTTTGGTTACATGAAAAGCCATGCTCTTTCAAGAAACCATGCCCACTTTGTCTCTTCATGCGGACGAGGCACAGGGATATCTACAAACTGTCTAAAATACCTAATAAATGTGGCGTAACACATGTATGCCATTATTTTTGGCACAGATTGTGCCAAAATTCTGGAACAGCTGTCTTGATAAATGTGCCCCATTGTTTTAATCATTGATGCCTCATTCTAACCATATCCTTTATTATCACTGCCACACCGCTAAACCAATTGTGTGTTTTTGGCCTGATTACCCAGAACTAGTGTTACAATAGATGAACTTACACGCTTCTGCCACCGGACTGCTGTTCCACTAGGTTTGTGTTTTTGTGCCAATGTCTACAACCTAAAAATGACATTGAAGAGGGCAAATCAAGCAACATCACAAAGAAGAAAAAGCTAAACTTTGTTGTACAGAGATTATCCTAGGTTAGAGGTTTGACGTCCTGCAACAAACATCAAGATTGGTATGTCCTAACATTCTGTTAACCAGAAGGAGACAAACACAAATACAGGACATGTGAAGAAGAGGGAGGGGAGCGCAAAAACATAAGAAATGATCTGTGCCGTTTGTAATATCGGTAAACCTAAACGAAAATGTATTTAATGCTGAGCGCATAGAATTTGTTGCTGTTCCATTTACTACATCAATTTTCTCACTTTTCAGTGTAGTATATGGAATACAGGTGCTCTTTGATCCATCTATTGATGACCTGTCTGGTCTTCAGTTTCTGCATTCTGTGAGGGTTATACGACTCTAAGAACTTTTCCTGTGCTATAAAATGTTGTGCAGCCATCGCAGGAAAGTGTTGCAAAGTACTATTTTTCTGTTATGTTTATATGAAGCTTAATATGAAAGCAAAATGGTCTCTTGATTGGATGAAAGCAGTTGAAAGTTTATGTAGAAGTAAGATTAGAATAATAAAACAGCTAAGAATTAATGAAAATTAGAGAGTACAAGGAGACCTTATATCACAGAGAAACAGAAAGGTCTGACTCACTATCATGCCAGCCCTTTAAGGTGGTTATCTGGCTCTTTTCCACAGGGCCTCTACACATAGTGGTGCCTGGGAGATCTCACATGAACCAAATAATTTACCTAAATTATTGTTTAGAGGCCTTGGTAAGCTTCAGCCCCCATTATCTAATCAGTAAGCCTGCACCCATCTCCTAATCATATAGAACATTCCATAGTCCGAGTTCTTGGACACGGACATATATCCGAATACTAAGCGAGCAGAAACAACAATGAGTATACACATATACCAGGAGGTCCACAATACATTGGCAATTGATTATTATTAGATTTTTTTTTCTTTACCAAGCTAAAGACCTAGTAAGACATAAAGCCTGTTGAGCGGTGTTATAGGAGTAAACAGAATGTAATCCTCCTTTTGTAGCCCAGTTTTCTGCAGGTAGGTACATTAATATACAATATGCCTAGTTGTTTTAAAGCAGGTTACAGTGGTATAAAACATATCTCAGACATAAGTGTATGTAATGAAGGGTGCCCTTGAGGAAGCGGGTTGTTCCAGTTGCCCAGAAATCTCTCTATCACCTTGTGATAATGTCTTCCTAAGGCATTTACACTGAGAGTGGCACCATCTGGGCACGGTCAGGAGCAACGGGCTGTGCGGAGCCTCGATGCTACAACACTGACCATGCTAAAGGGGTTTACAGACTTAAAGAAAATCCATTCAGCAGTCCCCACTGAACGGATTTTCCGCCGGATGGTTTTTGACACCGCCGACGTTCTTAGGACATGTTCATTCTTCCGTCCGTTTTTCGGCAGATGTACATGTAAGTGGTTGAGGGGGACGGGCGAATCCGCAAACAGCGGACAGAACCGTCCACCAAAACCACGGAAATTATGACAAAATACCATCCGGTTTCTGATTAAAGAATTTGCATACTGCCAGGTGGATGCACCCTAATTCTTGTCTTAAACATTTATATTATTACACTGTGTCTCCCTCTGTGATTTGTCTTCAGCAGAAGTCTTTGTGGGATAATACTACAGTTTTAAAAATTCACCAGTAATTTAATGCATGGAGCGCATCAAGAATGCCATGTAAATTCTCCAGACCCATGTAATATCAATCTTTAAATATACAACATAGCCACCACATATATGAAACGCAGGGTTGTAGTGAAAGACTGGGTGCAAAACTTAAGCTTGGGGCCCCTTACCCCCAGACACAGTCTGTGAACCACTGCTTTTCAGCAACAGGTTCCTTACTTGAAGTGACCGATGTCTATTTAACCCCTTCACGACCTTGGACGTATGCATACGTCCAGGTGGTTTGGGGGTTCACATACCTGGACGTATGCATACGTCCTGAGGATCGCGCGAACGCTAAAGCAGAGTTCGCGCGATCGGCGCGGGGTGTCAGCTGTATATTACAGCTGACATCCCGCAGCGTCGGCCCCGACCCGCGATCACTCCGGGGGATCCGTGCAGCTCCTGCCTTCTGACAGACAGCACGGAGGGCATAGAATGCCTTCCGGGTTGTCTGTGACGTCACGATGCCCGGCCATGCCCTGTGGGCATGGCCCGTCATCGTGACTGACAGTTGTCATGGGAACCAGTGCATAGCAACAAGCTGTGCATTGATTCCTATTGAATGAGAGATCTAAACATCTCTCATTCAAATCCCCTATGGGGAAAAGTAAAAAAAATTTTGAAAAAGTAAAAAAAAAAGGGAAAAACATGTAAAACACAAACACGAAAAATAAAATAAAAACACGTACACTGCCCTTTTCCCCTTTATAAAAGATCAAAAATAAAGTACCTATATTTGGTATCGCCACGTGCGTAACGACCTGCCCTATAAATCTATCATGTTAATTTACCCGTAGGGTGAACGCCGTAAAAAACAAAACAAAAAAAAACACAGAATTAAGATTTTTGTTCATCCCGCTGCACATAAAATGGAATAAAAGTGATCAAAAACCCCTATAAACGCCAACGTTGTACCAATTAAAGCGTCAGTTCATCCCGCAAAAAAAAAGTCCTAACAGCTCTGTATACGGAAAAATAAAAAAACGTATGGCTCTCAGAAGACAGTTATGCATAAATATTCTTTTACACACAAAAAACATTTTTTTTTTTTTTTTAAAGTGCTTCAACATAAAAAAAACTATATAAATTGGGTATCGCCATAATCGTATCGACCCACAGAGTAAAGCTAACTTATTACGGATACTGCACAGTGAATGCTGTTAAAAATAAAAAACACTACTAGGTTTTCCAGTATTTTTTTCATTTGCCTTCCAAAAAAGGATTTAAAAAATCAAAAAGTCTTATACCCCCAAAAATGATACCAATAAAAACGTCAATTCATCCGAAAAAACCCCGCCTGTATCCCAGCCCCGAAACACAGAAAAAAAAAAAAGTTATTTAAATTAAAATGTGTTTTTTTAAAAAATAAAACCCAGTAAAAAAATAAATAAAAAATATACAAATTGGGTATTGCTGAAAATAGATCGCCCTCGTGAGTAAAGCTAGCATGCCCAATTTTCAAACCACAGTGTTTGCAAATAAAAAAAAAATTAAAAAACCCAACTACCAGGTTTTGCTGTATTTTGTTCTAACGCCTCCCCAAAAACCCTTTAAATTTAAAAAGTGAACAAAGGGGGGTTTTTATGAAACCCCATAAGGGTTCCAAAAAAGCATAAATTCACCCCGAAAAAAAAAAAGGGCCCCAAACAGCTTCCCACACACCCCAAAAAAAAAAATTATAAGGGCCCCAGAATAGGCCCAACTTTAAAAATAAAATTTTTTTTTTTTTGGGCCCTTGAACCTCCAGGGGTCTTCCCCCCGAGTAAAGGGCCCCGTGGGGGGGATCTAAAACTGCCGGTTTAAAACTAACCCCCAAGAACCTGCGAATATTTTTCACCCCGAGGGAAGCATGCCCCCTCCCGAATATTTTAAGAACCCTAGGGGGAGCGTCCGGGAAAAAGACCCCCCCTCCTGTGGGCCCCTGAAGGGCCCCATCTGAGGGGGAACTAAAAGGGCCCCGGACGCCCCCATTTTAAAGCTTCCCCCCCCCCGGGGGCCCCCCGGGGGAAGCAAAACCCGGGGGGCCCCGGGGAAGAAAAACTCCCGGGGGGGGCCGGGGGGCCCTTCACCCCCCCACCTGAGGTGAGCAAAAACCGAGCGCTTCAAACCAAAAGGGGTTTTGAACACCCAAAACAGCCCCAGCTCCTCCCGCGTAAAAAGTTTTAATTTGGCGGCGAACGAGTGAAGAAGAGGGGGTGTTGTTCTTGAACTCCTTTAGTCACCTAAAATTTTTTTTTTTTTAAAAACCAGAAGGGGGAAACTAAAGCCCCTTGACCCCTTGCAGGGGTGGCAAAAACCACCCCCGAGGCCCCCCCCTAATATCCCCCCCAAAAAGGGAGTTAAACCCCAACACAGAGCCCTTAATTTTTCTCCTTTAACCCGGGGAAAACTTTCCCTTCAAAGGAATTATCTCAGAAAAAACCAGAGGCCAGCGTTTGTATTGGGGGGTTGCCTATCCCCAAATTTTATTAGATTATTGCCTCTAAAACCTAAAAAAAAATTCTTCCCCTGGTGGGGAAATTTGAAAGCTCTATTTCCCAAAGCCCCCCCTTTAAAAAAAAGGTTTTCCGGGGCCCCCAAAAAATTTTAAGTGACCTATTCTCACAGTGCAGAGATCAACCCCCCCCCCCCCCGCCCCAAAAACTCTCACAGCGGTTTTCCAGAAGCGGGTTTTCCTAAATAAGTTTTCCCACCTTCTATCAACACATTCAATAGAAAGCAAACCGTTTCCCTTTTTAACTATTGCACAACTTACAGATAGTGGCACAGCAACCTACATCAAAAGAGCTCCACCTTGCCTCTCTGTTAAGCAGTTGCTGCCTGCCCCAAAGGGACCAAAGCTCCATTACAGTGTTTTCACACCCGGGGGGAAAATTCCCTACTGAGATCTCCACAATATTAAAACCCCCCTGCTTTTCCCGGTCCCCTCCCTAATTTTATCCTACATCACAAACGGAATACATCGTTTCTCAGATAAGGTCTTATTGGGGCCTTTGTTACCTTACCCCAAGTGTTTCCCCTGGACTACCCCCTTACCCTAAAGGGGTTTCCTCTTTTGGGCCCATTATACAAAAAAACCCAAACCTCCCGGATTTTTTCACCGTGCCTACAAGTTAGACAAGTTAGGCAGAGTACCTTGCTTCGCAACTTTATCCTAACCTCTCTGTTTACAATCATCAAAACTTCACCCCTCAGGTCTCACCACCTTGGACTGATCTTCCTTACATAAGTACTATTGGTCAATTATTATTACCCCCCTTAGCATTGAGGGGCCCCCACAAAAAACCCCCTTCTCTCTGGGACCCTTAAAGCCCTAACCCGGGTACTAGGACCTAAAACCCCGTTTCTCCTTTTTCCTTTCCAGATTGTAAATCTCCTGTTGGTACTTTTAGCCAACAACAAAGGGAAATTTATAACAAGGGCGGGTTAGCCCCCCAAAACTACTTTTCGGAGATACTCTTCTCTGCAGTGACTACCGAGCCCGTGTCCTTCCAAATTGGGCCCCCCACACCCCACTTTAGTACCCCTTTTTGACTAAATCTTTCCCCCTAAAGCTTTCCCCCCCCATTTTTGGGGGTAAATTCTCCATCGCTAAAATGGGAGGCACTTCAAAACGAAACCCTAAGCCTACAAAGCTTACAGAATTTTTCAACTACTAAAAACCGACCCCCCCAAGATAAAAAGTCGTTCAAAAAATTCGGGCCTTTTTCCCCGGCCCCTAAACCCGACGGGGATTCCTAACATGGAACTCCGGGGGCCCCACCGGGGAGCAGGGGGCACCCAACCGGAACTTCCCTCTCCCACCGCCTGTTTGCATCTTTCCGTGAACCCCCCTCCCTAGAGGATTTTTAAACAGATGATGGGGGTTTTTTAGATCAAAATTTTCAAGGTTGGTCCCAGAACCGCCCAAAGTTGAAAAAAATAATAAAACGGGATTTGGCCAAACTCATTTTCCCCTTAATAGACCCCAAACAGTCCTAGAAGAGGGAAGTTCCCCCCGCCTGGCACCCAAAAACGGGAAACCTGAAGACCCCCTCCAGAAAAAACCCAACATAGACTTACGAGGGGTTCCGGAATCGTGACCCAGGAGGGGTTTTCCCCCCAAATTTCCTTTACAGAAAATGATGGCTGCGGGCCCTTTCCCGGGCCCTTCAAATCTTGACCTTACAAACGATAATCACCGTCCTCCCCAAAAACCCAGACACTTACCCTCAGCTGTTCCCCGGGGGACATCATCGCCTTTAAAGGGCCCCTTTTTCCAGGAAAGAAAAATTCCTAAAGGCCAACCGTGGTCGCCCCGACCCCCTCTGGAGATTTCAAAACGTCTCCATCTTTTCCCCCCCCTATCTGCGGGACAAGTTCCAAAAGCCCCGGAATTTGCCCCGGTAAAAATAAAGTTCTTTGAGCAAAAAAATATCAACTACCTCCTTTTCCCGTGAAGCTGATAATAACGAAGGACCCCACCCTGGTTTGGGCCCAAATCCCGCAAAAGGCGAAAAGATCCCTTTCTTCCCTGGGGCCCCCCTGGTTACCCCATTTAGTCCCCTTGACTTTAAAAGGGAAAAATAAACCAAAGGCCCATTAAAACCGATTTGGTCGGAAAAACTTCGCGATCTAACCCCGCCTCCCAAAGACTGATCCCTCCTTGCGCAAATCGCCTATTTCTCCCCCCCTGACCCTTTTTAGCCCTGAAGCCCTTATTGTATGTCTAACACCTTTTCTTTCCCTCAGGTTTCTAGCTATGGACTATTCCATCCTGGGCCCTTTCCTTTTGAGAAGTTGTTTTTGGCTTTTTTTCGGTTTCTTACTACCTTGTTTTTCCTTTAAATTTTGGGTTTTCCCGGCTTTTAATTGGGCAAAAGTCACTAGCTGCCCCCCCGCTGCTCCCCTCTGAAAAAAAACTCGTCCCTTTAAGTTTCCCTTTCCGAAACTAAAACCAACCAATTTAAATTCTCTCTGGACTGGGCCATGGGGATTAAATTAAAGCCCCTTTAAGTGAATGGGCCTAAATCCCCCCCAAAAAAGGATAAAACCCTTTTTGGGAAAATGCTATTGTTCCCCAAAAGCCCCAATTTCTCCGCATTCAGGGGAAACCCCCCCCGGGAAAAAGAAGGACACCCCTAGGCCTAAAGCAAAAAACTTTCCCTCCCCCCCAATTTTTTTTACCAATTTGACAAAAAAAGCTGGGGTGGCAATCCTAGTCAAAGATACTATAGCCTTTAAAGGTATTTCCTTCCCTCATCCAAAGGAAAGATTTAAAATTTTAGTTTTTGAATTAAAAAATTCCCTCCCCCACTAAAATTTAAACCTTTGCCCCCAAACAAACCCCAAACTTTTTCTCCAAAAAATTTTAGGGAAAGCGAAAAAATTAGCTACTGGACACATGATTCTTTGTGGGGACTTCAATGTCCTCAGGGGGGAAGGGAATTAAAACGGTCAGCGGCTGCTCCCCGGGATGCCCCGAAATGAAAAGTTTTTGGGGAGGGGGGAAAAATTTACAAAGACCCCGGAGGGGACCATCCCTGCAGGGAAAAAGGATTTTTTACGTTCTATTCTGCCCTCTAAAAAAATAAAATCAAGAAAATAGAAATTTTTCTTGGGCGTAACGAACCACCTCTTTAATCCTTTAGGGACAGGAGGTCGTATTACATGGTTGATACGCCCCATATTTTCTTTCATTAAAAGACAAATATTGCTCACCCCCCCCCCCGATGCCCTGGCTTTTTAAACCCCTTCCCTAAGTCCCCAGAAGTAGTAAAAAAGTTACAGACCCCGCCTTAAACGGGGGGGGGGCTACTTTTAGCTAAAATCACCTACAGCTTCCCCTCTCCAAAATTTTCCCTTTGGTGCCCCATAAGGGGGCCCTCAGAGGGTATGTATTTAATTAGCCCGCCAAAAAAAAAAGAAAAGGGAAAACGAAATGATGGCCCCCCTTGACGAATTTGGGAAAACCTTTGAAAAAACTTCAAAACTGATCCCCACCCCAAAAAAAAAAGAAGCCCTTTTTCTAAAATTGGGAGGACAAGGGGAGAAACTCAATTTGAGCAAAATTTTGGGAACCCCGCGGGCCCAAATTTTTGTGGAACTTCCCATCTTAGGGGGGGTAATGCCTAAACCCAAAATGCTCGGGAAACCCCAGTTAAAAAATACCAAGCTAGAACTAAAATTGCTTCGTTAATGGTTTCTCCGCAGGAAAAGGTCTGTGACCCCCCCAAAAAATTGCCAAATGCCCCTTTCGGACTTTCTTTTCGTAAAATTTTTTATAACATCCAAAAATACCCCGCAGTCCCTCCAACCCCCACCCCAAAGGGCTCAAACCCTTTTACGGGAAAATTTAAAATTTCCCTCACAAACCCCAGAACGTTGGGTTGATTAAACCTTATTTACACTTCAAGAAGTAGAACAGGCCATTAGTAGTTCCAAACTGGGAAAAAATCTCCCCGGCCCCCGAAAGCCTCACCCAATTTAATTTTAAAATTATTCGCCGCCACTTTATCCCCTCATCTCACGGGACTTTTCCAAACTCTCATGTCTAAAGGTAAAGCTCCGGCGGAATGTTAACTGCCCTAATATCCACCATCCCAAAATCGGGTAAAGATCCAGAACAGGTCCAAAAATTTACCCCCCAAATTTTCCCCCCTTTAATAAGACTTTTTAAAAAATTTTTCTCAAAAATCCGGCCAAAAACCCCCCTTTAATAAATTTTCCCCCCCCCCCTTTCGAAACCAAAACAAAACCCCGGGTTTGTTAAAAAATCGCCAAAACCCGAAAACGGGTTAGAAAAAGGGTTTTTAGATTTAAAGCCCGATTGGGCCCCCACACACAAACCCCTAGCTTTTTCTTTCTCTAGACGCCCGAAAAACCTTGATAGACTCAATTGGCCCCTTTATCTAAAAACGGGCCAGAAATTTTTAAAACGCGGGATTTACCCAAAATTTCTACAAGGTCCCCTTTCCCCCCCCCCTTTAAACCCCCGGGCCTTTTCCCCCTTTTTCCATTTCCAAAAGGTACCAGGCCCAAAGGGTTTTCCGTTATCCCCCATTAATTTCTTTTTTTTTTTTTTTTTCTCTGTGTGTGGACCACTGGCCCCGAAATCATTAGGTGCTCTCACAGGGATTTAGGTATTTAAACTGTTTGGCAAGAAACATAAAATCAAAAATATTCCCCCGAAAAGACATAAAAAATTTTGTGGGCAAAACCGAGTCCCCAATTAAACCCCAATTTAATGGGCATTTTGAAGGAAATATTCATTAAATTTTTATTACAAAAAATAAATGAATCAAAAAAAGTTTAAAACTCCCCAAATTAATACCCTGTCACACACCAAAAGGGACCTCTCCTCCTTTAACTTCATTTGGTCAAATGACCATTTTACCTACCTTGGGATAAAGTCAAAAAGGTTTTATGAAGACAAGATCCAATTTTAAACCCAGCCCCATCTCCCCCGCAGCCTTTTTTCAACGGAACCCAAAAACTAGGGAAGCTTCCCCCTTTCCCGGATAGCAAAAATCCCAAAATTATTAAAATGCTTTTGCTACCCAAATTTCTATATGTAGCCAGATCCCTCCCTTTCCTCTTCCCCTTGAAGCTCTTAAATAAACTACAATCCCAGCTGCTAGGGTTTATCTGGGGAGGTAAGAGGCCGAGATGCAAAAAAACAGTATCCCATATAGGGCACGTAAAGAAGGGGGTTTTGTCGGGTTACCCCCATCTATTATCATATAATAATTTCCCCCCCCAAATTTTTGACCCACTTTTTCTACCCCCTGGTTGCCCCACATAGCCCTGTTTGGGGTTTGAATGGAAAACAAATCGCGCCCCACATTTCTGTGAAAAGGGAAAACCCCGATTTGCCCTAATTTGGAGTTTAACCCCCCCAAAAACCCAATTTCCCTTTCATTAAACGAAAGCGTTTAAAACCGGAAATAATATGTTGTTTCCCCAAAAAATTGGGTTCACATTTTTAAGGGCCCCAATGTCCCCCTTCTGGGCTTAGAGGTTTTGTTTTTCCCCCCCTTTTGGATTTTGGGCGGCCCCGCAGGAATAACCTCTATTTGGCCCAATTTATTTGGGTGTAAACCTCTCATCCTTTTTGGAATTTTGCAACTCCTTTAAAACTCCCCAGGGCGCGTTTCTACCAAATCTCCAATTAGAATCACTCCAATCATGGACCCGGCCCCAAAGCGTTCTGTGCCGATACTTTTTATCATAAATTTTATAAAGTGGAAAAAGGGGCCCACCAAAAGAACTCTCTGCATCTAAAGCCCCGGAACCCCCAAATAATAAAGAGGTTAAACCTTATTATGCAGTGAAATGGGAGAAAGAGCCCCTTTCCCTTTTCCTTTTTGTGGGAAGTCGGATAAATTTCATTTTTCTCTCCCTTACTAAGCATTCCAATGTACCAACCCTCCCCCCCAAATTTAAAAAAAAAATTTTTGCGGGGTATCTCACCCCACAGGGGAGCTTTTATTTCTCCCCCACCCCGTCGAACTTTGCTGGAGGGGGGGTTTCGGTGAGGAGGGCGACTTACTACATATTTGGTGGGAACCCGCCCCATTATCCAACCACTCTGGGCCCAAGTGGAGTCCCCAATCGATGAAGTACTTTAAAATTTCCACATTCCCCTTGTCCCGGCCCTTTGAGTTTAAAGATTTTTCCCCTTTGAAGATTTTCCCCTTTTTACCAAAGAACGGGGCTCCAGCATTTCCTTATTTTACCCCGAATGTCCCAAAAGCTTTACACTGGGAAAACTTTCCCCACCCCCCTTCCTTTCCCGGAAGTAATACCGGGTTAAAATTTTCCCTTTTTTGATTTTTGAAAACCCCTCTTTCCAAAATTTCCCCCCGCCTGCAGTTGCCCAAAACAGGGAAAGATGGGATTTTCCCGGCAAACCCCAAAATACCCCTAAGTAACCGGGGGTCCTTATCCATATCTCCCGGTTCGTGATGGACGGTTATGTTTATTTCCCCCTTTTATTTGTCCTTTAAAATTAGCACTTTCTTTTGGAGATTGTGGTATAACCAAAACCCCCGATTATACAATCAACCCAGGCCCAAAATTTTAACAATTTTGACATGACAATTTAAATTTTGATTTGATGCTTTTTCATCTGTTTGTTTTAACCGGGGGGCCTTCCAGTGCCCTTTTTTTCCCCTTTTACTTTCCCCTCCTTTTCTTTTCTTTTCCCCTGCATTTTTTTTTTTTTGAAAAATTAAAAAAAAAAATTGGGGTTTAAAAAAAAAAAAATGCCCAATTTTTTTTTGACCCTTTTTTTTATTGGGGTAAAAAATTAAAAAAACATAAAAAACTATAAAAAATTTTATACCCCTTGCCCAAATTTTCAAACCCACCCCCATAGTAAAATTTTCACCTTTTATTTTAAAATGCCCCGGCGAAAAAGCTGTAAAAATTTAAAACCCCAAAAAACAATGGGGGAACCCCGTTTCCCCCCAAATTTTTATGGCCCAATGCTAAAAAAAAAAGATGGAAACCAGTGCACCCAAAATTTCCCCCAAAACCCCCCCTAAATGAGACCCTGAGGGGTGTTGAATCTAAAAGGGGAACCCCTTTTGGAAAGGTTTTACCTTTCTGGTAAATTTGGGGGCCCTTTTCAAATGCGACAAAGGCCCCCACCCCAAAATCTGGTTCCAAAAACCCAAAATAGGGTTTCCCCCCTTTACGCCCGCCAGGCGCCCAAACCCGCAGTTTACCCCACAGTAGGGGTTTTTCCCAACTTGGAAGAAATTTTTTAAAAAAAGTTTTTGGGGGTTTTTTTCCAGGATTCCTTTTAAAAATTTAAACATTTTAAACTTTAAATTTTCAGATTATGGGAAAAAAATTTTTTTGAAATTTTTTCACAGCCAAATTTTAAAAAAAAATTTTTTTTAAAACCCCTTTTGGGCGCGATATACTCCCTACCCACCTGTAGAAATACCTTAAGGGGTGAAAGTTTTCCAATAGGGGGGTCTTTTTAGGGGTTTTTTTAAATTAAGTTTTGGGCACCTTGGGGGCCTCCTCAAAACCTTTAAAGGCGCCAAAATAAAATTGAAATTAAAAAATGAAAACCCCCAAGTCCAGTGGGTGCTCCCTCCAAATTCTGGGGTTTATTTGGGTGAGCCAAATAATAAACAAGGCCCACAAAGGGAATTTTTCCCAAAAAACGGCAAAACCTGGGGGAAATGAATTTAATTTTGTTTTTAACCTAGTCACATTTACCGAAATTCCAGTGAATAATGGAAAAAATATGAAAATCACAAAAAAAGGAAATTTTGAAATTTCCCCCCCCACTTTTTAAAATTTCTGGAAATACCAAAAGGGGTTAAAAAACTTCCAAACATTTGTTTGTAAATATTTTAAAAGGGGGTATGTTTTTTGGGGAGGGGGTCATTTTGGGGTATCTAACATAAAAGTCCCCTAAAAAACCACGTCAGAACTGGCCCGGTTCCCAAAAAAAATGAAATTTTTCTCTTTTTCCTTAAAAATGTGAAAAATTTTTTATTTACAAAATTTTCAAGCCCTCAAAATAACAAAAAAAAAAAAAAAAAAAAAAAAAGGACTTTTAAAAAATAAATCCCCTACTAACTACAGTGTTGTAACGTTTGGCACAATATCTCTGACTCCCCAAAGGCCCTGGCCTCAAAAACGGTGAATCTTTTTTAAAAAGTAAAACCCCATAATTAAGTACCCTTCAAAAAGCGGGGGGGATAAAAAATTTATATCCCGGGCACCAATCACTAGGAAAGAAAAAAGGGGGCCCGGGGCAAACGGGAATCCAAAATTTTGAAAAACAGGGAAAAACCTCAGAAGAAGGGGGGCAACCGCGAAAATTTGAATTTCCCTCAGAATAAAATCTTTTAAACAAAAAAACGGGCTAATGCGGGTGGAAAAAGAAAATTCCCCTTATTTGCAAGAAACACTCTCAAAAAAACCTTTTTTGGCCACAATGCACAGCTGAAACCCGGGTTTTGGCAGGAAAGGGGGAGCGGCAGGATATTTTAGAACAGAGGACTGCCATAACGGGAGGAAACGAAATATCCGACCTCCCATCCCCCAAATAAATGATCTCACTGAAGCTAAAAAAAAAGAAAGCCCCAAAAAATTTGGGGAAGTCTAGAAAATTTGGCTCGGGCGTAATAATCTTCGTATTAAAGGGCTGCCGGAAAAAACCCCAGTGGGGCCCTCCTTAAGAAATATTTTGAAACAGATTTTTCCAGGGGCTTTAAAATTTGTGGACACCATTTGCAAAGGGGGAAAGGGCTCACAAGAGGGCCCCAAAGGAAAATTTGGGCCCAAATCAAAATGGAGCAGTGGGGGCTTTCTAAAACTTTTCCTCGACAATTTAAACCCAAAAATTTTTTGGTTTATAATAAATAAGGAAAACATTCTAAAGAAGCTTTAAGGGGGCCCCAAAAAACCCCCTAAAATATGGGGCCCCTCCACTAAAACTTATCTTCATTGCCTACTCATTTGGATTTTTCAAAAAAAGAGGGGTCCTTCAGCAAAATTTGTTTTCTGTTTCTTTATGCGAAAAAAATAAATTTTCAGCTCCTCAAATCCAGCCATTTCGGGGGTTTATCTCAAACCCGGATGGAAAAAACTGTTTCCTTTAAAAAAGGGTCCAACGGCCGAGGAGAACTGAAATATTTTCCCTTGCGAGGTTTCAAAAGGAAAGAAGATCAGGGACATCGCCATTAAATTTCATCGCCTAATCCAACCCCGAGAAAAGATACAGAAAAGGACCAAAACCCAAAAAGGAAAAAAGGGAAAACCCATACCCCAAAGGAGGGGGGAAAGAAACAAGACATAAAAGGGTTTGGGGTTTTTTTCCTTTTTCAAACTTTTTGGGGCCCTTTTAAACAAAATTTCATGATAAAACGGTTTTCCCATAAAAATGGTTTAGAAACCACTTTCCCCCTCCCCCCCCCCCCCCCCCTTTTTTTTTTTTTCTTTTTCTTCCTCCTCTTTTTTTTTTTTTTTTTTTTTTTTTTTTTCCCCTTTCCCCCTCCCTTTTTTTTCCCTTTCCCCTCCCCCCCTCCCCTTTCCCTTTTTCCCTTTTTCTGGGAAAAAGGGTAGTTCAAAAAAGGGAAAACAATCCAAAAAGGGGTTTTAAATGGGGGCACAAAAAAATTTCTAGTTTTGTTGGGCGGTGGCTACCCAATAGACCGCACATCAAAAAAAGAAAGTCCTAAAAAAAAGGGACGGGTGGTAAAACAGAGGTTGGTTTTGTTAGGGATGTTTTCATTTTTTACAAAAAGTTGAGGTTTAGGGTTATAGGGTTTCCCAAATTTTTAAAAAAGCCAGGAATACTATTTGTTACAAAAAACCCGGGGGAGGGGAGGTTTTGGGTTTTTCAAAAGGAAAAATTGGGGTTTTAAACTGCAATTTGGCATCACTTTTTAAAACCCCCATAAACAAGTCATGAAAATAATTTCAGGGAAAAGAAAAAAGGTTTTTAAATGCCCCGCAGAAGCCCCGTTTTAATCCTTAAAAAAATTTGGGGGGCAAAATAAGGGCCCGATTGGGCTCTGTGCAAGAACGCACCTTGATGCTCCCTTTTTTTTTTTCAGGTTTTGAGGAAGTTTTGGGTGGGAGGGGTGTTTACGGATCCCCGGGCAAAAAATAAAAAAAAACGGATTGCGGGATTTTGTTAAGGAAATCCCTGCATAAAATATCCAGAAAACAGAAACGGTTTTAAGGTGGGTTTGGAAAAAGGGAAACACCTAAAAAAGCCCAGCGGGAACAATGAATTTTTTAACATGTATGGTCCAAAAGGGAAAGGGAAAAGGGAAGTTCCCCAAAGGAGTTAGGGATTTCAAAAATTCTCGGGGAACAGTGCACCAGGATAGTGGGGGAGATATAAAACCCAAAGAAAAATGGACCCCGAAAATCGCAGGAGATCTCCCCCCGAAAACAAAATTAGTAAATGATGGGGGGCCTAAAGGGATTTTTCAGAGATTGTGGGCTAAATTTAAAATTTGGGGGCTCACACACCCCCGGAAAAGCGGGGATTTTTCCCCTTTTTTTCGAATTCCACCCAATCAGGGGGCCCGCGAATAATAATTCCTCCGCCCAGAAAACGGGAAAACAAGTTTCCCTTAAGGTGGACTTTCGGGGACATCCTCATTTTTTACCAGGGCGCCATAGTGTGGAGGTGGGGGTTTTAAAACCCAAGGGGAAGTTTTTTTGTTTTTTTTTGGGCCTTTCCCACAGCGTTACTGAAAAACGACCCCTTTTTAAAAGAGATGACCAGGGGTGGGGGTTTGGGATTTTAAATGCCAAAAATAAGATAAAATAAAAACCCCCCGGGTTTGCTGTGGGGGAACCCCAAGGCAGTGCTTAGGGGAAAAGGATAAAAAACCCAAATGTTTCCCATTACAAGAAGTTTGGAAAAAAAAAAAAGTATTTTTAATTTAGTAAAAGCCCCGGGGATGTTTTACTCTCTTTTGCCTTTTTAAGAGAGCACCCCCCTCATTAAAAAAAACAGGCGGCAAGAAGAAAAAAAAAATTTTTTAAATTTTGGGAGAAGGGGGGAAAATAAATTGTACAGGAACAAAGTTTGAGGCAGACCCTTTTTTCGATTGGGGAAAAAAAATCGGGGCAGGTTACAGCAAATTTCGAAGGTTTGGGGGAAGGTGGGCAGAGGAATTTTGTTCTTTGAAAGGGGGACGGGACTTTTATTAATGACCCAAAAGAAAAAAAAACCTTTTAAGGAAATTAAAAAAAAAATTTATCGGGGGAAAAGGGAAGGGGCCCGGGGCAGAGTCGGAGAATCCTTTTTAAATCGATGCATTTCCTGAAATCTTGAGGAACAGAGGGGAAATTTTGAATGCCCCAGAAACCCCAGGGGAGGTACAAGGATCCAATTAAGGTTTTTAAAAACCGGGAAAAAGGCCCCGGGGCCCCCGGGAAATTGGTTTTCCCCACAGAATTTTAAAAATTTTCCCCCAAAACCCCCAGATGTCGCCAATATTGCCCTTTAAATAAAACTTCTTTTCTATTTTTGGGAGCCCATCCCGGATGGGGGCCAACCTGGCATACAAAAAGTTTTTACCGAAACCGGGGGGGGGGATATTTCTAAAGGGTGGAATCTTTTGGGCCTATAACCCTTTATTAACCAAGATATAAAACTCATACCAATTTAAATGGCAAATTAACTAGCAAAGCTTCTCCCAAGTTAAGGGGAAAAACACGGGTGGGCTTTGTAAAAAGGCAGGGTTTCAGGGGCCCCAAAATCAGGAAGGTGCTGGGAGTTTTAAATTTCACACCGGGAGAAAAAGGGAACACAGGGGGGCCCCGGGGGCTTTATGTCGTTAGACACAAAAAAGTTTTTTGACGGGGCGTTCGCTGGTCAGGTTTAAATTTTTGGGTTAGCCCAAATTTGACATAAGGGGAGAAATCCCGAAATTTTTTTTCCAGTATTATACAAAATCCAAGGGGGGCGGGTGTTATACCAGGCTTCCGATCAAAACACTTTTAGTCTACAAAAGGGGAAACAAGACAAGGAGGGCCCTCTGTCCCCCTTTATTTTTTAAATTTTAACACTTGAACCATTGCTAGGGGTGCTGGGACCGGGCCCCCAATTTATAAAGGTAAAAAAAATTGGGAAACAGGGGGGTTAAAAACTAAGGGGGCCTTTTGCCGATGATGTACTCTTTTTTAAATGAGCAAACCCCGGGCCCTTCACATTTCCCCAAAGTCCTGGATCGCTCAATTTTTTTTGGAGTTTCTCTGGATAACACTTTAAAACCCGGAGAAGTGTAAAGCTTTTTTATGGAAAGGGAAGGGGATTTTTTTATTTTAAAAAAACCCTGGGGGAAGATTAAAAACATCGGGAAATTTAAAAATTTTGGCTAAAGAGAACTTAAAAATATCGGGGGAATCAAATAGGTCCCTTTTTTTCCGACACCCCTAAAAAACAAAAAATTATACCCCCCTTTTTTTAAAAAAAAATCCAAAGGGAACTCCAGGGCTGGGAAGGGTCTCCCTTTTTTCCTTCTGGGAAACGATTGCATCTTGTTAAGAAGATCTCTTTTTTTCGGTCCGTTGTAAACCTTTTCAAACGAAACCCCCCCTCCTGTTACGTCATAAAGATATCAAGCTATATAAAAAAAAAAGGTTTCAAATTTTATATTGGGAAAGGAAAAAAAACCCCAGAATTGCCCCTAGCTAAAATTTTCAGTTTCCCCTAGATCTGAAAATAGGGCCTCAATCTACCAAAATTGAAAGCTAAAAAATAGCATGCTTAACCAAAGGGAAAATTTTAAAATTGGGTTTTCAAAATTTTACCAAAAAATTTTTTTTCAGATTGGCCCCTTTTAAAAAAAGTCAGGCTGGTGAAAAACTAAACCCGCCCTTAAACACTTTCAGCTATCCCAAAAGGGACCAGTTTTTTGTAAAAAAACCCCCGTTCTGCTAAGGACACATGGGGGGCCTGGAAAAAGGCTAAGGGAAGAGGGGGATGGGCCCCAGCCTAAAAGAAAACCAAATATTTACCTTAAATTTTGGGGCATGGAGATTTTCCCCCGGGGGGGGGGAAAAAACACAAATGGTTTTTTAAAACATGGAGAGATAAGGGAAATAAACTCATTTAAATCACTAATCCATTTAACCGAAAATAGATTTGGGAAAAGGGTTTTTGGGGAAATTTAAGAAGGGGGAATTTTAAAATTCCGGGGGCCCCCAAAAATTACAAAAATTCAAATTAAAATCATTCTGCGCACTAACCTGAATGATGTGAGGAAAAAGGAAAAAGGGGTGGAAATGATTTTTATAGGTTTTAAAGGGCACAAAGTGAGAAGGAAGTTTTAAACCCCTGAAATTTTAAAGCCCCAAAAAAAGGGGTAAATACCTAATTTTTGACTCAGCGGATGGCTTCAAGAAATGGAATAGGGTTTGGTTTGGGTTTAAAGGGGGTGGGGAAAACCCCGGGCCCTGGCCCTTTAAAAGGGAAAAAAAATTTTTAACCCCTTTTTTCCAAAAAGGGCTTTGGCCGGAAAAGTGCCCCAAAAATTTTGGGGAAGGCCCAAAATTTTTTGGGGAAAAACAAAAGAAGGCCCCGTTGGCTAAAAACTTTGGGGTTTCCCCGGGAAACACCCTCCAATAGTTTTTTCCCCCGTTACATGGCCAGGGAACAAGTGAGATTTTAAAAACCTTGCCCAACAAGGTCCAAAGGGTGACACCAAATCCCCCATAAAGTAATAATGGCGGCAAAGAGGTTTTTTTTTGGGCCCGGTGGTTTGGCCCCCGGGAATTTGGGCCCCGGGTCTGAACGGGATAAGGGGGAAAAAAGGCTTTATCTCTTAAACCGCCAATTAATGTTTAACGTCATAAGGAAGTTAAAGGGGAAAAAAAATTTTTTTTAAAAAAGGAGACCCCCTTTATAAAAAAAAATTTTACACCAAAAAACAAAAAAATAAATTAAATTTGAATTTTTTTTTCAATATCAAGTTGTTTTAAAGGGGAAACTATGAAAGGGGTCTCAGGGGAGGCTGCAACCCCCCGGGGCCAAGCTACAGGGGGTAGGAGGGGAAAAAATTTTGTTTTTGAATCCAAGTGGGAAACCCCCCTTCATTTTAAAAAGGGGTTGGGTTTGTATCAAAAGGTAATATTTCTAAACAACTTGGGTTTAGAGTTTTTATTTTTTTTCTGTTTTTTTTTTTTTTTAGTTGATTTTCTTAACCCGCAAGACCCTAAAT
This sequence comes from Phyllomedusa bahiana, assembly GCA_025379985.1. Lineage (NCBI taxonomy): Eukaryota > Metazoa > Chordata > Amphibia > Anura > Hylidae > Phyllomedusa > Phyllomedusa bahiana. Next base: position 38,642 of record JAODAL010023447.1, read on the forward strand.
CTGTACATTAAAACAATCTATTGAGCAACACACATCTTTATGCTAAGAAAGTTTCATCGCTAAATTTGATCAGCGTTTTGTATTTCTTATTTGTTTCTGAACATTGTGCAAATCTGATACGGTTTTTCTTGTGTTCTAGTATATATGAAATTTTTTGGGTACTTATGGTATATTTGTCTATAATAATGTGTTGACTTATTCATGTATTATGGAAGTACCTAATAAAAAATATAAAAAAAAAAAATTATGCCAACCTATAGTGGACATATGGTAGATGCTAGTTATAAACTATTTTGTGGTGATTAATTATCTGTCTTGTACGCAGAAATTTAGAAACTTTCAAAATCAGATTTTTCAAATTTTTCATGAAATTTTGTTTATTTTTCACAAAAAAACAAGGCTTGTATGGATAAAATTTCTTACTAACTTAAAGCACAATGTGTCACGAGAAAACAATCTCAAAATCGCATGGATAGGTAAGTGTCAAAAAGTTATTCTCACATTAAGTGACTATGTCAGATTTCAAAAATAGGGCTGGGTCAGGAAGGCCAAAACTGGCTGGGTCCTTAAGGGGTTAAAGTAGTTCAAATTAATTTCATATGGAGCCAAAGAAAAACAAAAATATTGTGGGTTGAGCAGGAAAAAAAAATGCAATTGTGCCTTTTGTTTTATGGGTTTAGTTTTTGTTGGAGTTTATGCGGAACAGTTTATTGACTTATCTGTATTCAGTATGTATACAAGGGCTACATTATCATTACTATATAGTGACTAATACCATCATAATATTACTGACCAAATCAGTATTGCAAGACCAATATTACCAATAACAACAATATACATAGACCAAATAATACCACCACATATCACTACTATATAATTTACAAATTTCCATCATAACCCTTTCTTGAGCCCAAACCCGTATGCCAAGATCAAAATTAACAATAACAACAAAACATCGAAACCCAAATTCCCTGCCCCTATCACTAAAATATATGACTAAACCATCATATATTTCTCAAAAAAATCAATACATGAGGGGGGAAAAAAGGGATGGTTTTCATCCACCAAAGGGGCAATTTCTCAAAATTTTAAAATGATGAGGAAAGGGATCATAGTAATTGACATCATATTAGACCTCAACAAAAAGAGACAAAATGAGAAAACAAATCCGAAAATCCCCCATTTTATTTTTATTTTGGGGAAAAATTTTAAAAATTTCAAAATTTTGGGGGAAAAAAAAGTATTTGGGGTTTAAAAACAAAAATTCATCCAAAACTTTGTTATATTTTCCTTTGTTGGCAATGAAAATTTAGATCAAACGTTTTTCTGTAAATCTTCACAAGGTTTGGGAAAACACTGGTTTTCTGGTAGTTGGCCCCTTACTCCTTTTAGATTTCTAGGCATTTAATTTTGGGGCTGTCGCTGGGCCAAAACGGACTTTTAAATCCCCCCAAAGATTTTTAATGGGGGTTTAATCCGGGGACTTTCTTGGCCACTTTAGGACCTTGAAATGTTTCTAAAAAGCCACTGCCATCTTCCCCTCTTCCTCCCCGCCCCAACCATCCACACACCCCTTTTCACCAGAACAAATTATTTAATTTTAGCAAAAACTGAAAAAAAGGACCATAAAAAGGTTTCTAGGGTACTGAAAAAATAACCCACTGGCACCTGGGAAATAAAAAAATGATGGTCTGGTTTTCTAGTTTCTGTTCATTAAATTTTGGAAAAAATTCTGTATATGTTTTGGGGCTTAAAAGCATTGGAATGCCCTTAATTTGGTTCACATCTTAATGAAAGAAGCATTAAAAACTAGTATAAGGATGAAATTCTTTAAATATTTTTGGAATACTACAAACCCTAAAAGAGGCAAAGTAATTAAATTTTAAAAATATGTAAACTTTATTAAAAAAAATGTACCCTGATTACAACACTTTCACAAATCCAAAAGACTTTAAAATGTGTATTTTCCTTATTACAAGCACTCCCTCTTTCTCCCACTTTCTTTTTTTATCCACCCACCCTCCTGTGAAAACACAGGAATAGCTTTTACGTTAATTTACAAAAAAAGACGTTTCAGGGCTCTAGAAGTCAGGTAGGGGAGGGGGCAGTGTCGGACTGGGGGTCTGGGCCCACGGGGGGAATTGATCTTGGGGGCCCCCCCTACTGTACATGAAAATTTACCCCCCCCCTTGGGACATAAACCCCCTTTTACACATAATCAGTGTGAAAAACGAACGATGTGTAGTAAAATGCAAGGACTCACAAATTGTCTACTCACATTTGTCAGTCTAACATATCATAACACAGGGCTAAATCTCCATCCTATCCCCCCCCCACACTACACTACCCCCCCTCCACCCCAATACAATATCCCCCCCACCCACATACAATATCCCCCTCCACCCACATACATAACCCCTCCACCCCCATACACCCCCCTCCCCCCGCATACAATATCCCCCTCCACCCACATACAATATCCCCCCCCCCCACAACAAAACCCCCTCCACCCACAAACAATTCCCCCCCCCACCCGCATAAAATTACCCCTCTCCACCCGCATACAAACCCCCTCCACCCGCATACACTACCCCCGCCCCCCACAACAATATCCCCCCCCACCCACATAAAAAAATCCCCCCCCCACCCAAACAAATCCCCCCTCCACCCACATACAAACCCCCCCCCCCACTACAAATCTCCTCCACCCACATACAAAATCCCCCCCCAGTTTCCCTTGTCACCACCATCCAATATAGAAGTAAAAAAACCCCCTCAAATTAGGGACTCACCGAGATGTCAATCTGAGTCTTTTTTTTCCCTTCTTTCTCACCGTTCCCCCCGCCAGAACTTGTCCCCCACAGTTTCCCCCCTGCAAATTAAACAAAAATATTTTAAATCCTAAAATTTTCCAGCATTCTTTCCCCTTTTCCACCTCTGTACAAACTTCCCAGGGGGGGGAGAGCGGTACAACCTAACTAGAGGCCTGGACCTAGGGTTGGGGGGTGGGGAAAGGGCTAAACCCCCCGGGAAAAAAGCACAACTAGGGGTGCTGCCCCCTAAATTATATTACCAGGTAGGGGGAAAAAACCCAGGAGGGAGGCAAAGGGAAGGCCCCATCTGTAGGGGAGGTGGTTTCTCCCAGTTTTGGTAAACTGTAGGGATTAGGGTCCCCTTTATAAAAGGCGCAACTAGGACCCCTTTAGGTAGTATACAGGCAGTTAGGCTTCCCCGAAGATATACAGGCAGTTAAGGGCCCCTTTTGGTAGTATACAGCAGTTAAGGGGCCCCCTTTGGGGTATACAGGTGTTTTGGGGTCTCCTTTTGGGAGTTTTCAGGCAGTTAGGGGGTCCCTTTTGGTGTATACAGGTTTGAAAGGGGGGCTCCTTTTGGGTTTGCAGGCGTTAAGGGGGCTCCTTTTGCTATGTGCAGGAAGTCAGGGCCCCCCCTTTACTATTGTAGGGAGTAGGGCCCCCTTTTATTTAGGTACCAGGGCCCCCTTTTTTAGTCAGGGCCCCCCCTTTTAGGTCGGGGGCCCCTTATATTTAGGTAGCCAGGGGCCCCTTTTTATCAGGCCCCCCGTATAGTCGGGCTCCCTTGTAGTCCCAAGGGTTCCCTTTAGGTACCAGGGCCCCCCCTTTTGGGATCAGGGCCCCCCTTAGGTAGAGGGGCCCCCTTTAGGTAGCAGGGTCCCCCCCTTTAAAGGAGCCCGGGCCCCTCTGAACTTAGCCAGGACCCCCTGTAGGGACCAGGGACCCCTTTTGGGATCAGAACCCCCCGTAGTCAGACCCCCCTTAGTCAAGCCCCCCTTATCAGAGCCCCCCTTTGTACCAGGCCCCCTTTGTAGCCGAGCCCCCTTTAGTCAAAGGGTCCCCTTTAGCCGGGGCCCCCCTTTTAGCCCGGGCCCCTTTAGCCAGGGCCCCTTTTAGCCGAGCTCCCTTGTAGCCAGAGCTCGCTTAGCCAGAGCTGCTTTTTTCAAGCCCCCCCCTGTAGTCAACCCCCCCCTTTTACCAGGGCCCCCCCTGTATAGAGCCCCCCCCTTTTAGCAGGGGGGCCCCCCTTATCAGGGCCCCCCCCGTAGCAGGGGCCCCCCCCCGTAGTCAGGGGCCCCCCCCCCGTATCAGGGCCCCCCCCCCGATCAGAGCCCCCTTGTATCAAGGCCCCCCCGGTACCGAGCCCCCCCTGGGACCAGAGCCCCCCCTTTTAGCCAGGGCCCCCCTTAGCAGAGCCCCCCCCTTTAGCCAGGACCACCCTAGTCAAGCCCCCCCCCTTTACCAGGGCCACCCGATCAGAGCCCCCCCTTTTACCAGGGACCCCCTTAGGCAAGCCCCCCTTTTACCAGGACCCCCTGTAGCAGAGCCCCCCCCTTTCCAGGGCCCCCCGGAGCCAGACCCCCCCGTAGTCCGCCCCCCCCGGTATCAGAGCCCCCCCGGGGGCCCCAGCCCCCCCCGGGTAGCCAAGCCCCCCCTGTAGTCAGAGCCCCCCCCGTAGTCAAGCCCCCCCTTAGTCAGGCCCCCCCCTTTATCAAGCCCCCCCCGTAGTCAGAGCCCCCCCGGGACCAGCCCCCCTTGTAGCCCGGACCCCCTTTTTTTAAACCAGGCCCCCCTTTTATTAGTTTAAAAAAAAAAAAACAACAACAAAAAAATTACCTGGTCCGGCTCCCGCCCCTCTGCGCTCCCCCGGTCCGTATTGGCGCCCTGCATAGGCGGGGCGGGGAATGACGCACCGGCGCCTACGTCCCATAGGGGGCCGGGGCCCGGGGGCTAAGGCCAAAGCTTCAGCCTGCCGGGGGGAGCCAGCGCCGCCTATGGCGCTGTCCCCCGCTGACACCGCGCAGCCCCCGGGGGTCGGGGACATTATCCCCGCTACCGGCCCCGGGCTCTGAGCCTCGGGAGCGGGTCCCCGGGGGCTCAGGGACCGGATGCCGGACGGGGCCCCCGGGGGGCGACGGCACTGCCTCCGGGGCCCCCAGCGGCTCGAGGGGGGCCCCCCCGGGGGATCCCCCGGTCCCCCGGCGGCCCAGTCCAGCCTGGAGGAGGGATAGGAGGAAATAGAAGCTGGAAAAAATACCAAAATCTTTTTTTATGCCCCCCCATACATTGCTATAGAGATTGTGCTGCCTTAGCCCCTCTCACATACACAAAGAAACAGCACTGCACAGTGAAAAATTACAAAATCATCGTAACTTTAATCTCTAAATTTAAAGCTGAAAATTTGTCTCCCTCGGCATAAAATTCAAAAATTTGTCAAATTTTATTTTTTTTTTTTTTTTTTTTCACTTTGAAGTTTTTAAAAAATTAAAAAAGGGTTTTTTTCAATGACGTCCAACTCTTTCCCCTCCCACTGCTGGCCTCTCTAACAAACCGACATTTAAATACTATTTCTTTTAATTTTTTTACAACATTCTGAGCTGTTTTAAAAAAATGTTTTGAGTCTGAAAACAACACAGTTTACTGCAAAATAACAGACACAGACAAAGCGCACTTCGTGTAGATAACTTCTATAATACAAAGATAAGGAAATTTACAGGGAATTGCTCACCTGATCGAGTTGAGCTATAGCATGGAACAACTCATATTATGCGCATAAATCCTTAGTAGGAAATGGCCGAGCTGCCTCCTGCTGTATCCTTGGGTTCCCTCCACAGAAACTTTCGGTGGTCCCCGATAGATGATTGTATCGGTGAAAACACTATTTCAATGTATCACCATAAAAAAGCAGTGGAAGTGCTCCAAACGTATGGAACTCATAAATTTTTGTACAAAAGGACCCTTGGTACAAGACCTATTGGTAGTGTCTCTTTAATTGTACTTAAAAAAGTTTGTGTTTTATTTTTTTTTTTAAAAAAAAACCATGGTGCAGTAGAATAAGGTGGCTTGGGCTGAGGATCTCCATTTTCTTTTACATCATGTGCTTCACTTGCATGGGAAGATATAGCACTAGTATGTACTATATGAAGAAGCAAATCTTTGGAGGCAGTTTGATGCTCTAGAAAATATACTAGGTGATCACAACATTTATATGGGGGTTATTGTGACATATACCACCTACCTAAACATTATGGTGAACCAATAGGATAATGCACCCTAAAAAAAAAATGATTCCGGAATTGTTTAAGGAACATGACAGGGTGAATATGAATCCAAATTCTGAAGATATCAAGGAAAAAGGATCCATGGAACCTCATGTTACAACTTGCAGGACTAAAAGGCATCTGATCCTAAAATATTGATGCCAGCAAGCACAGGACACCTTCAAAGATATTGTGGAGTCCATGCCTTGATAGTTCAGTGCTGTTTTGGTGACACAAGAGGAATCTTCATAATATCAAGTGGTTTTAATGTTGTGACTTATTGTATACTGAATGCTATATTATACAGCATGCACACCATACTGATGCCTAAGAGATCTATATCTATTAGAAAACAAGACCTCATATAACAACATACATTTGGTCAACAGAAGGGTGGAAAAAAATCCTTAGATCTTTAAAGGTGTTTTTGGGTGTGGACAGTTCAGTTTTGAATATATGCTGACCATAAATGAGTATTGCAGGGAGAGTGAAACATCACATAGCTCTTGAGGCCGGGTCCTCAATAGTCAGATAAGCTCTATGTAGCTGCTCCTCATTTTGATGGCATTACCTTGCGGGAGTGCCTTAGCTCCCTTGCTCAACTTATCATCAGGGTTCCCACTGATCAGTTTGATTTGCTAGTCTAGGATGACATTCATTATGTCCTTGTAATTCATTTATATGTACATCACTACACCCTAAAAAAGGGGCTAATAACTTGATCAACAATATATCACTGATTAGCACTTTGGCACCAGAAGAAAGTCTTCACAGGATTGTAAACACTTGGGACAGGAGACACAGATACATTGCAATAACAGTGACAGGAGGAGGACACGTTTTTCAGGTGCTGCATCACTAAAACCACCAACAGAATTCACTGCACGTCAGCCCGGCCCATAGAAAAGTTGGTCCACTGCTCTGTCACTGTTACACATGTGGACAAAATTGTTGGAACCTTAGGCTATGTTCACATGGCTTAAAATTGGACATATTTCAGTCCGTAATTACGTGCCGTAGTGCGCAAATTACGGCTGGAATATGTCCAAGTCATTACGGTAATCCATAGATTACGTCTCCTCTCCCTGCTCGGCGAATATGCCGAGGGGGGAGATAAGTGACATGTGAATTACCAGCGCCGTATACGCACCGCTGGTAATGCAAGTCAATGGGTCGGCGAGGGGCCAGCCCCCCGCTCCCGTTCCCGCCCCCGTCCACACGGCGTAATTGCGGGGCGTAATTACACCCTGCAAATAAGCCGTGTGAACCTAGCCTTACTGATAAAGAAAGAAACACCCACAATAGTCACTGAAATAATTTTAAACTGACAACTGTAGTACAAAATAAAAATGTACTAAAATCAATTAATGAAAATCAGACATTGCTTTTAAACTGTGGTTCTACCCATAAAAAAAACTGGAAAAATATTATCCTGCCCTATAAATCTGTTGCATTATTTGACGCACAATGAATAGCATAAAAATGTAAAGAACAATGACAGTTTTGCGATTTTTGTACGTAAAGTGGAACAAAAAGTGATAAAGAAGTTATATAAATGCCAAAGTGCTATTAATGAAAGGTAAGTTCATCCTGAAAAAAAAACTTACACAGCTTTGTATATAGAAAAGAAGTAATGGCTATTATAACATAGGAACACTTTTCTTTTTCTTAAAAAGTATTACAACACAAAAAACTATATGAATTTAGGGCCACATGCATGAAATTGTTTAGGTCTAAAAGGGCAAAAAAGTGAGTTTTAGACCTAAACAGTTTCATACATGTGGCCCTTAGTATCACTGTAATTTTATTTTCCTGTGGAGTAAAACGAACATGTCACCTATACTACACATTGACCGCTGTAAAAATAAAAAGACACCAGGATTGCTGTACTTTCTTCATTCTGCCTCCCAAAAATGTATTTAAATACAATCAAAAAGTTATTTTCCCCTCAATATGGTACCAATGAAAATGTCACTCACTTTAATGTCTGTGTAACACCTAGGGGGTTAACAAACTTCCTAAATGCTGTTTTGAATATTTCAAGGGCTGCAGTTTTTTTAGATGGAGTCATTTATGGGGGTTTCTAACATACAGGCTGCTTAAAGCCAAGTCAGAACTGGTCCCTAAAACATCTGTGATGCAAATGTTTTTGAAAATTTGAAAAATTGCTGTTAAATTTGTTTTTTTTGTAAATGGATATTATTGTAAGGCTTAACAGTCTCCAAAGAGACTCAACATATCCCCCAATAACCTATTTCATCTTCACTGCACAGTTTTGACTTTTTTTATTGCTCATTAGGGGGATTATATGTGATTGCCACAACATAGTCACAAAACATATACATTGTATAGACATGACACTGTGTCCATTATACAAGGCTTTATGGCCTTTCCTGGTCAAATTAAGCTGTTGCTATGAATGATGATTTCATAGAAACCATGTAACCATTCCTGGACACTATGACATCACTGAACATTATATAAGGAGGTGCTGCATGGAATGTTCTTTGAGGGTTCTATGAAGAGTTGGAGTGTAAGCATGCTGTGTCTGAGCCTCCTGATATGCCATTATTTTCTTTCTTCTTTCCTCTATGTGGCCTGTGCTTCTCTGTTCTATCGCCCTCTGTTGTTCTCTCCTGTCATTTGTGATAAAATAGAGAAATTCTTAAGCTGTGATCTGTTTTACTAAATACCAATGTTATTCCCTGACAGTGCGATTTACAAGTGATTGGAAAATATGGAGAAGCGTTTATATCGGTTCATTGGAGTAAGTCATGGATTATTGTCCAGTGTGAATGTATGAGTGCAGAATGGAGTGAAGTGCAGTCATAGGGGAGGGTGCAAAAACATTTTCTGGTCACAATTTGGGAAAATTGTACCTCTTCAGGGCCGCAGTAACTCTAAAAGGGGTATTTCCTATCTGAGACCTTTATGGCACTTCAGTTGTAAATACCCAGTATGGCTGAGAGGTCTTGGTTCATCTTTAGGGACTGCACAGATCAGAATGGTTGATGTTCCATAAAAAGGAAATGAGGAGCCTGTTTTCATTGTAGTTTTTGGGGCTTACAGAAGTGGCGGTTTCATCGCTATAACTAGAGAGAATATCACATATATATCTAAAGCCTCCTCTCCAACTCATCTCCTCCTCTCTGGAGTCTTGAGCCCATCAGACATTTTTATGGTATATCTTGTGGATCTGCCAGGATTGTGCTATAAATACTCTTTTGAGGAAGAAATTCAGAGATAGTTGTACAGTTTGTACTAGGTTGCTTATTTAGGTTTCTTAAAATAGCAAATACAGCCCTATAGTGCAATCCATACAGTGCCTGACATTCAGTGCCCACCAAAACGGTGCCTGCCATACAGTGCCCACTATTACAGTGTCTTCAATACAGTGCCCACCATGACAGTGCCTGCCATACAGTGCCCACCAACCATTACAGTGCCTTTCATACAATGCCATCACATGAATGCAACTGTCAAAAGATAAATAGTACAGAGGACGGTGGAGCAACAAGGGACGGAGCTGAGGGGCAGGTGACGGGCATTATAGCCTGTCTACAGGTTGAAAATCTTTTTCTGAATTTACTGTTACAATAATCCCACATTAATCCAGAAGTATTAAAAGTTCGGTTTAATAACTGTTCCTGAAATTAGGGGAACTTGCAATTGTTTGTATGTTTGAAAAAGGATTCCATTTTACAGTATTCTATACAGCAGATATCATTTTATTACGATGTTGACGTGTTACTCCCTGTATAACAATGTACAAATATGCTACTGTATAGCGGTTGGAAATTTTGTACTATCAGTTTTGGAAGCTTTATTAAAAACATGTTTAAAAAAAGATAAATATTACTTTTTGAAGTATGAAGACAGAGACAAAGCAGTTTTGTGTCCTGATGATTGGGGGCCGTACAGTTGGGTTAGGGGGCCACATGCTGAGTACATCTTTCATAGAGGCTGAACAGTGACTTCATTATTATAAGACAGAAGTGTTATATCCACCAATAAGGGTGAGACGACAGCCATAGACTTGTACATCAGGAGGATTTTGTTGCATAGTGATTCTAGCAATGTGCTTCCCACTAAACCTCTGTGTAGATGTAACATAGTATATAAAATCTTTTGGTCCAGCCAAGGAGGTATGAGTGATAATATGCGTATCCCCCCATGCCACACACTATCACATAGCAGCCAAAGCCTTCACCAGGCCACAGAGAGATGTCTAATGGAAGTCATTAGATTTTTCTTGGCAAATCCTAGCATTTTCTCTCAAGTAATCTTATCTATGTGGGGACTTGATGTTGCATGTTACTATTTAATGCCCCCATTTATGGGGAAACAAGAGCAGGATAGGTCCCCACCAAATGGATCCAATGAGATAAGCAGCATAAGAGGTGTCTGGCAGCCACTTATCTCACTTCTTAAAATATTACTGTATAGGAGTTTTCAGATTTATGTAGCATAAACTTCAATCCAAAAATAAAGCATTCTTTTCACATTAACAGATTCCACCATCCAATAGAGCCAACATGATGCAGTAAGTAAATCTTCATTCTACAGATGTGACTTCTACATATTTTTATTGGTTTTTATTTAATTTTTTGGGAGGGTGGGGGGACAGTTTTCTGAGTTATCAATGTAGCAGGAAATTACTTACTGTTAAAGAAGTTGCTCAAAAGAGATAAAGTTCCTCATTATGGAGCGGCACCACATAGGTGTGTGGAGAGTTATACTCCATAGTCAGTCAATCTACTGAAATTTAAGGGTGCATTTACACTGCAATGGACAAATACCGGTCGGTTTATCCGACCGTTATTTGTCCCATTTTGCGGGCGTCCTCACGGCCGCGGGGGGGGGGAGACTTTTCTCCGCGATGAAGTACAAAACCTTGCAGGTGGCCCGCGGACAGAAAAACTGCCTGGCGGAAAACCCGTGCAGTGGGGACTGCTGCACAGGTTTTCCATATCGCCCCATTGTACTAATTTTCGGCCGGTTTCTCAGACGGTCTGCAAAACCGCAAACCGTCTGAAAAAACAGCAGAAAACCCGTGCCATGGGGACATGCCCTAAAGGTCCAGGAAAAAAGCTGGACCTCTGGAATGTGACTGTGGGGGTAAAAGCATGCCAAAAATTTATCTGCACACAGCTGTTTCTGGGTGTTTTACCCTCATAAGTGCAGAGTAGATTACTGGGTGGCCAGGTGAGAGGCTCTAGATGAAGCTGAGAAGAAGTAAGTAGTCAGGTAACAGGCAGAGTGTATAGGAGCTCTATTGGCAGGAAGCCTACACATCACATGATGATAGTGGTCCACAGAGGTCATAGAGGAGGGTCCTGATAAGGCAAGATCTATCAGTGCAATGTATGCTAACAGAACATAGAAGAAAGGGCTGTCTACAGCACGCTGTTATATTGGTGTTATGTACTGAGATATATGTGCAGAGCTCATGTGTAATTAATGGGGTTTATAGCAGAGGCTTCAGGCACTGGATGTAACTTCCACTGGATATTGAGACATTTCTACAGCTCTGGACTCCAAACAATGTGTTAAAAATTCTCATTCTTCTCCTTATTCTTACAGGATTGATGACGGCCCAGATTGGAGGTATGTATAATATTATAATGTATTACCTTACAAGTCAGGGCATTGTGTGACCCCAAGGACTTTTATAGGGGCCATGCAGCAGTTATAGATATTCTCACAGGGCTAAGACTTATAACTATTGCACTTCTTCACCCCCGTAGTGGGTAACGTTAAATAACCTAACACATTGTGGTGCAGTGGACAACCTGATCTGATAGTGCTTAGGATCATTATGATCTTGTGTTCGTCACAATTATGATATAAATCAGTAAATTCATGTTCCTCACCATATATACAAATCTTTAGCAACGTGATCAGTACAGAACTAACGATACATAACACCAGAGTCGCTCCCTCGGTACAGTTCCTAGTTGCTGCTGCACCATCATACAGGCCGCAGCAAACAGCCTGTAAAAAGTAAATCATTTTTATTGTTAACTGACAGCCCTTACATGATGTATATGGTAAATATAGCAGGTTAGAAAATAATCATGTAACAGCTGTGTGCGATACAAGTGTTAACTTATGTTATTAACCTGATATTTCTACCACACACATGATAAAGCCCATTATATGTATTACACACAGCCCCCTGACCTAAGGGGCCATACATATGATGGCTGTGTGGAATCCATTTATGTACCAGAGAGGTATTGGGTTCCTGGTGGAGTCGCCCCTATTGGGATGGAAGCTCCATTTTTCTGGATAGGTAGTTTTTCTAGTCTAGATTTTTTAGGGGTATTTAGGGATAGTCTAGGCATTTAATGTATATATATGTATTTTTTATGGTATATTTATTAAAAAAATATGTCAGATTTTTTTTTTTATCATTTTGTGTCTAATATATTTTTTGTCTAATAGTTCATGTGTAATCCATTTCCATGTATATAACACGAAAAGGTACCACTCACAGTCGTCACATATATAATCCAGTATATGTACCATACACATACATATGTGACACCTGTGAGTGGTACCTTTTTGTGTCATATACATGTAAATGTACCATATGCAGCCATTACATGTATGAAGCCCTTTACATGTGCCACATGCAGGCCCTGACCTAAGGTTAAATACATGTAATGATTATGTGTAGTATGTAACATGTGAATAGGGGAGAAGAATTTTTCTCTCCTGGTCCTGAGCGCAATTTAGCTAAGAAACGGCTCCACCACCAGTCCAAGCTTTCTTCAGTCCAAGCTCCAATATTTCTGAGTCTTATGGTTATCTCCTTAAAGGTCTCACAAGCCTCCATAAAGGAGGGAACAATGCTCTGACCAACACTTCTTTTAACTTCAGACATGTCCTGATGAAAGGTCCTGCTGATCAGCTGGGAGACAGTCTGGGGGCTTTCTGACACTTTTACAGTAACCTCCTGTAATAATACTTATAGAAATGACTGTGTAATGTAAGGGGGAACTCTGGTAAAATCTGTTATCTCCTTGGTCTCTTAATATAGAGATCCTCCAGATTCTCTTCTATCACCACCAGTACATGGCTACTGGGAGTTACTGTCCTGAACCACCCCGGAATCTGTATGAGAAATATGACTGTTACTGTAGTAGGATTTATGGAGATTTGATAAGATGGGGTTTTCCCACAAATGAATTGCCCTGCACTGGTCACTGACATCTAGCTGCGAGCCGACCCTGCATAAGAATGAGGAGGGCGGCGTTTGCAGCCGTTCTCCCCATTCACTTCTATGGAAGATCTGAATATGGCCGAATGTGTGCACAAGTTTAAGGAATATTCCAAAGGTTTCCTGGAATTCTGTGTATGTGATATGTGATCATTGTCTTTCCTCTTTTATCTCTGCAATAGATGGATGCGGAGAGTATGGTTCAGCCGTCGAATGTTCAGGTATTAATCTCTATATTCTCCAGCATTACAGTATAAGACATAGAGATACAGGCATAGTCCTTGTGTCTGTGACATACAGAGGAGCAAACGTTCCTGGTTCCGTTCTATGTATTTACCTGACTGACCTCAGTTATTATAGATTATATTTTCTCCATAGTATCAATGCTTCTCACTGGAGCTGTATTCTTCTATTCTATAGACGTGGAAGATACGCAAAAAGAGTATCAAAGCGTCCAAGACTGGATAAGATAATGTAAGTTTAGAGAATAAGAAAGACTGATTTTCTTATGTTTCACATCGGACATCCCCACTTGTGACTACAGCATGGGGGAATTCATTATCAGAAATATCTATAGACTCCATGTATGTTATGTTCTATCTCTAACAGTGAAGAAACGGAAGAGGAAGTGGAGAAAGAAGACCGAATGGAAACACCAAAGACTGAGGACATGATTGTGTAAGTAGAGACATATAATGAGAAAAATAACAGATCAGTGATGATAGAAAATGATGGATATATATCATGGTCTCACATTTACTGTATCCAGTCACAGAGATAAAAGCCTCTGATGGGGACAGTCATGTATCACACTTTACTGCACATAGATACAATGAGGCCAAGGCTCTCACCCTGTGATTTGTGGACCCCAAGGTGTATTTGGCTTAGAAACCTTGAAATAGATTACTATAGGAGCTATGTGGTGACATGGATATAGGGCCACAGTTATATACATGTAAGCATGTCCCTATCTTCATAGACATTTTTATGTTACAGACCTGTATATCAAACATATACCCCAGACGTAATATAAGTAGAGCTTTAGTGAAGGGAATCAGTCACTTGATCACATAGGTCACTTGGCTGTAGAGCTGTGAAGAAACTGGAGAGTTCTGGAAATGGATTATGATTCTGGGTCTATGTGGAGAAACATGGAGGGTGCAGGAGGATTGAGTTGTTGGTTGGAGTTTAGCACATGCTTATGGTTATCCTATTATTACTGTATAAACCTTTACACCAGTGTTTCTCAACTCCAGTCCTTAAGACCCACCAACAGGTCAAGTTTTCAGGATTTCCTCAGTATTACACAGGTGATATCATTATTGTCAGTGCATTCTGTGGGAGATCCTGAAAACATGACCTGTTGGTGGGCCTTGAGGACTGGAGTTGAGAAACACTGCTTTACACTAATGTCCGGACAAGTCCTCTGCTGATTCCATTATCATTGTTTTTTCCCCAGAGGACAGCTATGGCAGATACCAGCATGGCCAGAGAGAGCGAAGAAGCTAAGGTAATCTAAGAACTTTCTTATCATTGCTTATTGAGATAGAATAACTTTTCTTAGATCTCTAAATTTCTATCATTGACATTTTCCAAGGATGGGAATAGTATTCTAAAGATGCCCCTGTTATGTCATCTCTCCAGTGCTGCAGAATGTAGAAACTGAACATATAACATAGGATAGATAAATAGATAGCTGGCTGGATGGAAGGATTAAGGAATATAAACAGTGGGAACCAGACTAGGAGGTAAAGGGGTAAATTAGCAGTAAACTGGCTTCTCCTAACATCCAAATAATTGTTTAGGCCGTTCAGTTATATGTGTAGAACAGATACAATGGGGAGCATTTACTAAAACAGTCTAATACTTAGACAGTGTAAACTTATATAAGGCAGTCTGAGAATGCATTACATTTTTTAAAGTTTCTTCATGCTGTTTGATAAATTTGACACATTTTCAGACACTGGCCTACATTTACTGTTGTGTTTGTGGCAGAAGAGGTTTGACTTTTTTCTTATTTTGTATTACATTTATTATCAGAATATCAGGGAAAATGGTAAAAAAATGTTAGTCTGTTTCTCATTTTTTTTAAGCAACAAAAGTGACACTGACCTCTGAATAGTTGTTTTCAAACAGCTGTGCAGAGTTAGATGCCAAACACCTGGACATATATAGTCATTGGGAGGTTGGCATCAATATGCACCTTGACTGAGTTCCCCCACCTCTTAAGGCGCATGTTGTTCTGGGGGGTTGTCCGCCCCAACCACCTGTAGAGGCTGGGAGACCTATCCATAAGAAATGAAAACATCTGTAACATGTATACGTGTCACCCTCTATAGGGTAGAGGACCTCTTTTATGTGATGTCTAGCACCTCAGGATCTCCAGCAGTCTAGGTGCTTCCCACTATCCACACATCTGTCATGATAGAAATGTTAGGTCGCCTCCTTCTGACACATTTGTGCAAGGATTATCTCAGACTGCAGACATGTAGACAGGAAATGGTTACATGTGGGAAGCTGCTGATCGGCTGCTCCCTGTAGCCTCCTGTGCATGGAGTAGAGCTCAGTATAGCACCCTGGAGGAGATGTCTTATAGCGACTATGATTGATGCAGCTCTGGAGAGTTTGTTGTATCTCTAGATATTTCCACTCAGTTGGAACTAAGGGACAGGAAAAAATTTAAGTGTTATATATAATACTTCTCTTATTTCTCTCTATTTCTTCTACAGATTCAGGCCGTTATTCAGGTATTTATCAAGAATCACCATATTCTTCTCATGTTAGAGTATCAGTCTTCTATACAACGAGGGGCAGGAATAGTCCTGGAGACAGAGATGATATATACTGTACACATCTATATCAATGATTGTAACTGGAGATATGTTTTCTTCTCTAGACGAAATAAATATAGGAAGAAGTTCCTCAGACGTCCACGGCTTGACACTATAATGTAGGTTTAGAGAATAAGTAGGTGCCACCTTCTCCACTTATTCTGTAGCTTTCATAGATAGAACAGAATATAGTTATGGTGCCCAAGAAAATTCTTCTCATCTCAAGAAGATAAAAAATGACAACTAATGTCATAGATAATAATATAATATGTGATATATAATATGTGTCCTGTACTGGGAGCAGCAACTTCTACTTTACCATCTACGGGAACTGACTGTGCCTAATGTGACCCAACACAATTGTCCTGAGGCTACTGATAGGGAAAGATATGATGTAGACAGGATTTTCTAATTACAGATCTCTTCTATCCATATTTATCACAGTGTAAATCACCACAAGGATCTTAGATAACTTTATTAATACATAATGTCTCATTGCTAGAGACTACAGTACAGATCTGGTCATGAATTGTCAGATGAAATATCTATGTAATTGTATTTATGTGGTTGTCTATGTTATATTTCAAATAGTGAAGAAGAAGAAAAAGAAGAAGAGGAGGAGGATGATGTCATCATGTAAGTGGAGCGATACAAGAAGATGATTATATAGACATTAAAGCTATTAGATTATAGATATGTGATTATATGGGTTGTTAGGTATATAAAGCATGGTCTCATTTACTATATACATGTCTGTAGAGATGTCCGCTCCTGGTGGTCATGCAGTCTAATGTTCTGTATATGGTTTCTAGGAGGTGTCTGTGGAGACATAGGATTAAGGTTATTTTACCAGTTATCAGATTTTAGGAGGAGCAGTGGTAGTTAATGTGGCAGCATTATATATAGATATGACCTAGGTAAGACTTATGGATGACTTTACCTTATATTCTCACAAATGACATTATCATATGAGCCCCAGAAACAAGACAGGGCAGTGACATGACCAGGGGCATACACAGAGAAGCCTGGGCCCCATTGCAAACTTTTGGATGGGGGCACCCTTCCGACCCCTGTTTCCTGTCCCTTCCTCCTTCCCCCAACCACCAACAGTTACTGGGAACTTTTAAAGTCATGCAGTTTCTAGATAATACAAGGAAAAAATACCTCACCATACATCTCACCATCATACTGCTACCAAACAAATCTCACTATACCAAGACCAACATTACCGAACATTACCAATAACACTATTACATAAGAACCTGATTTTACCACCAGAACACGACCACAAATTACCACCACATAGTGACTGATAATACCCCTACACTATTACTGAATAAAGATCAGTAGACAGAGACCAATATTACCACCATCTAGTGACCATATAGAGGTTAATACCAGTGTACACAGGTGCTCTACAGACTGTATTTTACCTCCATACAGGGACCATATAGTTGTAGACATCAGTGTACACAGGTTCTGCAGATATATAAATGATTACAGTGCAGTTACATCTTGTGACTCACAGATGACATTTCTCTGACGTGTAGTTCACTTTCCCTTTTGTTCTGCATCCAGTCCAGACCGCCATGATGACTTCTCCTGGCCACCACTTGTTCCTGCAGATTTGGACACAAATATCTTAGAATTCTCACTTTTCCAACACCTCCCTCACTGTCTCACACCTCTGTACAAACTTCTAAAGGCTGCGAGAGTGGTGATAGGCCATAACTTAGAGGCCCAGTCTCCTAGAGGGGAGGGGAGTTACAGCGAATTCACCCCTGGAGATTTTGTTACAGCTATCTCCTCTACCCCTCGGAATCATATTACCAGGTAGGTAGACCCCATTGGATAGGTTGGTAGGGCCTTGGTAGCTAGGCTGGTAGGCTCTAGTTAGGTAGGCAGGCAGCAGTTAAGCCCCAGATAGGTAGGCAGTACATAGGCTCCAGGAAGGCAGGCAGTACATAGGCCACAGGTCGGTAGTTAATAGTTTGTCCACAGGTAGGTAGACAGATCCCAGTTAGGTAGGAAGGCTACAGGTAGGTTGGGAAATTGGCCCTAGGTAGGCAGTAGTTACACCTTAGTTAGGTAGGCAGCCCTCAGGTAGGCTGTAGGTAGGCCCCGGGTATCTAAGTAGGCTGTTTCTAGGCCACAGTTAGTTAGGTAGGTAGGCAGATGTTGGGCCACTGGTAGTCTATAGGTGGGCCCCAAGTAGCTAGGTAGGTAGTCTATAGGTAGGTCCCACACAGATAGGCCGGCTATAGGTGGGGTACACATAGGTAGGTAGGCTATAGGTAGTGCCCATATAGGTAGACAGGCTTTAGGTTGGCTCTTGGCTGCCACTGTAGGTAGGCAGGCAGGGTTTAGGTAGGCTATAGGGCCCCATATAGGTAGGCAGGCAGGGTTTTGGTAGTTACAGGGCCCCATATAGGTAGGCAGGCATGGTTTAGGCTCCATTAGTGTTTAAAAATAAATAAATAACTTATTCACCCCGAT
The DNA here is from genome assembly GCA_025379985.1 of Phyllomedusa bahiana. Classification (NCBI taxonomy): domain Eukaryota; kingdom Metazoa; phylum Chordata; class Amphibia; order Anura; family Hylidae; genus Phyllomedusa; species Phyllomedusa bahiana. Next base: position 57,267 of record JAODAL010023447.1, read on the forward strand.
GCAACAAGCGATGATATGACATCATCGTGCCATCCACGTCAGCACTGTGGGCCAATGTCTGGTAGGCTTAATGCCTAAGGTTTTAGGCTTACCAGGCAGGCTAGCAGAGCGGAGCTAGTACTGGACAGTCTGACTCCTGCCTCTGAACGCTCAGGACAGAGGAAGGGGCGATGGTGGTGAGCTCTGTAGTTCTGCTCCCAATCACAGGGCCCACCAGCAGTGAATTATTACGTTCATTGCTGGCTGGCCCCCTCAAGGACATGGGCCCTGTAGCAGCAATAAATATACTTTACTTTTATCATTTGATAATCCAGAATGTTTGATAATCCAGCAATGGTCATGTCCTTTATTGCTTGATAAAAGCAATTTTATTATAATATTTTTGGAAACATTAAAAACACTTGTCATTCTGTAGAAAGAGCACAAGGTCAGAAAAGATTGGTATATTAACAAGGTGTCATATTCAGAATAGAAAAGTCTTCTTCAGCAGATAAGTACTGATCATGAGCTGTAGTCTCTCTTAGCTGACAAATCCAGATATCTGCAGACTTGTCTATAGCATTCATGATTCTATGCAGATCTGGATTCTTCTATTATGGACACATTAAATTGTAGTGTCTGTGAGATGGAGAGATCTAATGTAAATGCATCAAACATAGGCACGACAGATGTATGCGCCCACATACGACCAGTAAATATATACTGTGGCATTATACACTTCTCTGTATCTATTGGTGTGTAGGTGCCAAGTTACATAGAAGTCGCGCTAAGTTTTAAAAGCTCAACCTTTATCTTCCTAAGAGCTTACAGATCCACAACCACAGAACATTCTGGGCAATATGTATGGCGCCAGTTCTAAGTCACCTTTTCTAAGTGTAGAATGCGCAGAATGTATAAAAACTGCCATATATGGGTTCATAATTATGCTGTACCATATCTTTAGTGCATTGTGGGTGCATTTTTGGCGCATTCAAAAGTTTTGCCGTATGACTGTTCATACATCTACAGAACAGGGCTACGACAGGTTGGCTCAAAACACGGCAGAAAACTGGTGCAGCGCCATTCATACATGTCGTCCTCTGTGCCTAGCGCCTCATACACAGATTCATACAAGGGCTGAGTTACACTAAGCCACATGGTTATAAATTCCCTAGAAGTCTATGGATCATATTACTCCTCCACCAGACGAAGCCCAGTCAGTTGCCACATTATACAAGTATTTTAGTGGCCACAATACAGATCTGTTCATGGATGACTTCATTGTCAGGAATGTATCAGCGTCATTTTATATATGTGATGTCCTATGTTCTATCTCTAATAGAGAAGAAAATGAAGAGGAGCAGCAAGAAGCAGGAGGAAATATAAAGACAGAAGAAACATCGATGGAGGAAGAGACTGTGTAAGCCAATTTCTGATGCCAATAACTTTTTTCTCTCTACGACCTGAGTGCTTGTATTTTGCAGGATAAAATGTACTTTTTATTGCCACTATTTACAGGTAAATACGACTTTTTAATCACTCTTTTTCCAAGTTTTTGTGGCAGCACAAAAAAACAGAGCCACAAAATATACAATTTAGGAGTTTGGTTTATATTTTTTTATAGCCATTTGGGATGAATAAGGTTCTGTTTTGATAGGTGTTTACAGATGTGGCAATACCAATTATGTTTCTTTTTTCTCTTTTGATTTTAATTTGTAGGATGGAAAATAAAAAAGCGTTTAGGGCCTCTTGTATGAAAACTGTCTAGGTCTAAGACTATTGTTTGTTGTTCCTAGCAACCAATAAAAGCTCCCCTTTAATTTCATGTAGTGCTCTGAAAAAATGAAAGGAGATCTCTGATTGGTTGCTCTTGGCAACAAAAAAAGTCATACATCTAGACAGTTTTCATACATGAGGTCCCTAATTTTTTCAATTTTTGATATTTTCAAAACTTTTAAATTTGTTTTACTTATATTTTTAATCCCCCTATGGTGCATAATTATTAGGGGATGTGAAGGCTTTTACTCTCTTCTGATCTACTAATGTACAGCAGAGCAGCACACAAGATGGCAGGCCTGGAGGACTTCATTAGAAATTACAAAGTGAAGGGATGCATGACATCTAAGTAGTTAAACTGCCTGTATTGGAGTCATAACTGCTCCCAGGTGCTGGAGGTGGGAGCCAGCTGTATCTAACAACTGCCACCTGCTTTGTATAGACTGGGCCCAGCTCCAGAGCCGGCTTCATACTGCCTTCCTGACATTATGATGTACATGTATATCAAATGTCAGGAAGAGGTTAACATAAAAAAACGTGATATCTATGGAAATGAGAACGGAGCTGACTTTATATGGGTTTATCTTTATTAAGGGATTCAGATTATAGTGACCTCATCAATGTTTGTCTCTAGTCCGGTTCTTAATGGTTTCCTTTCATGGGGTATTTGATATGATGTATATGTCAGGGAGGAAATATCAGACAAGGAGCAGAGACACCAGATGTATATATAGCGCGTCCACATATAATGGACTAGAGATAGTTATAATTATTGGGATCTGTTCATATGTTATGTCTTCTTTCTGGATTTGTAGAAGACCAATAGGCTGGTTCAGGAGGTGGCTGAGAAACATGTGAGTAATAGAAGGACATAATATCTTTCTCACTTGCCAGTTTTTTTCTTCTGCTAATCCTTACTATACATGACCCAAAGGCATCGCTGAAACAGCTTTGACCTACACACCCGTCACCTCATACTTACCACCGGACCCCACCACCACCCCCTTTTTCCCCTACCCCTGCACCCTTGCTCCCGTGGCCCCTCCAATAAAAGACACCGACTACCGGCTTGGATTGAGTTGGCCACAGCAGCCGTTTTATTAACAACATATAAATATAACAACCAATATAAATACATATATAAAACTCCTTCACTGTATATATACATATATATATGCAAATATGTACAACCACATAGACTTAACCCAAATCCTAACCTCAAATTAACCTCAAATTAACACAACCGTCAATGGGGCCGAGGTCCTTGGAGCTATCATCGGCCCAGCGACCAAAATCCCCGAAGGGAAAAACCACCATTGCCCCCAGCTGTACTCCACTGGCTCGGGGGCCCAAAAGCCATACTCTATGGCTTCACCATTTTGCTCCTCTGGGACAACACCCTGAAGGAGCCCACCTTCGCCGGGCCGTCCCATTAACCAAAACGCTGAGGGAATCCTATCCCGAAGGACTCCCTCCCCAATTATTCATCCCAACCCCAAGAACCTCAGCTGCCACCGTGAGCGTGACATGACCACCTCATGTCCGCGACACCCCCACCAGACCTATGGTTCTTTCAATACCCTCTTGCAAACCGAGGGCCCACAAGTCCAACCCAACAGCCGTCAGGTGAACCCCATCCCTTCTCCAAAAATTACCTTCACCTGACTCCAGCTCCAGGCCACAAAATTTGCCACCGAGCTGTTAATCTTGACCCGAGTGCGATTCAGGCTGGTCACTGAGCGAGCCCCCCTCCACCGGTGTCGGAATACAATGTCCGACCACACTACCACCAGATTCGGATAGGACGCCCATAACCGTAGCAGGTCATGCTTGATATTACGAACCAATTCCCGAGACGTCAGTGACCCTAAATAATTGCCCCCAGCATGCAGAAACCAGGATCTCCAGAGGCCTGTCCCACTCAGCATACCGCAAAAACTCCGGCACGACCCCCAGCCACCTCATTCCACGCCCTCCTATCCACTGAATTTCCCATGTCCCGAAAAACCTTAGTTTGCGGCCATCCGGATCGTAACATCGGTCTCTCTCTGCCGTCCCCAAAACACATACCCAATCCCAGAATCCAAACCAACCGCGGGCCGGGAGCTGGAATAAAAAATAAAACAACCGGCAATAAAAAACCACTCAACACTGCACCCCATCCACCACAATTTAAAGACTAGAACCCGAAACAGGGGGGGACAACATAACCCAAACTTCGACTCCCCCTCCCAATTTCCCCGCACTAAATCCGGACTCAACCCCCCCCCCTGCAGCCTCATCGCCGCCCTTACGAAAAGGTGTGGCGCAAAATTGAGCTTTCGAGCCCCACACCCCCAAACTTTACGGAAAGCCGCAAAAAATGAAACCTGGACAAAATGCCCCATCTTCATCCCCATTTCATGCCCCCAGGCGGGCCCGCCCACGCCGTTGGAAACTCCGAAAATCCCGAAAAACACCTCAAAGGGACTCAACGCCCCTTTACCCCCCCTAACATACCCTTTTTCCCCCCCAAGGGCATCTTTGAACGTTTAATCCAAAACACTAACGCGTCCCCCCGGCCCCGTGTCGATGACGCAAACCACCCCCCCCTCCCCCGATGGGAAAAACCAATCCCCCCCCCGAACCCCCCCATAAAATCCCGCGAGGGGCCCAACCCAAAAAAAGACACTTCAAACGGGGAAGTGCCCCCGTCCCAAATCCCATACCAGCCCTCCAAGAGGGCAAGAAAAACCGGGGGCGCCGTGATTTCCCAGCCACCCGACCACTTTTTTTTAAAAACCCCTCAAGCCCGGGTGATCAAAAAAACCTAGTCAGCCCTCCTCCCCCCCCACTGAAACCCAAAGCCCCGACATAAGCTTGGGGCACTCTAGCTGCTACCCCCACTGCGATGGAAGTGTGCCACTAGCCAGCACGCCCCCAACTTCTTCCCCGAAAAAATTGAACCAAATCCCCCAACCCCCCCCCTCCAAAACCCAAGCCGCTTCATAGGCAAGCCAGGTCCCCCTACCAGGAAGCACGAACAATGGTCAGCATCCCGGAGACCCCTTTTCCCGAGATGGGGGCACACCCCCCCACGACCGCCCCCGTGGGGCCAGAGTCCTGAACTGCAACCCCCGCAAGCGAGAAAAAAGGGTCACCCACTACGTTCAAGCCCCCGGGAAAATGCTCCCCCACCCCCCATGAGTTTAGCTCCAAGAACGGGGCACCAATAAAAGAAGAAAACGAACTACAGGAGGGAGCGTGACAAAATTGTTAATGGTCTGCACCACCCCTTTAAAATTTTCACAAGAAAAATGACTTTCTGTCCTTTAACCCACACAGATGGCCCAAAACCCATGCTGCCCCCGCATGGTGAAAAGTCCACCCCCTGATTCGACCCTCCCCCCCCATTTTTGTGGAGTGTCCCTTTTAAATTTTCCAAAAAGGTTTCCCAAAAACACCAAAACCTCTCATGCTCCCATTCAAGCGCACAAAAGATACGGCTTCACCACTCCCGCGGTCCTAGCCCAAACGCCGACAAAAAAACCCCCGGGCCCCTTGGCATAATCTCACCAATTGAGTTGCCCCCGCAACGACGCAATACCGCAAAGATGTTTTCCTCAAATCCCTACCCCTGAACTTCCTCCCGCAAGGGGCCCAGCTTCT
>JAODAL010023448.1:0-62664 GCA_025379985.1 Phyllomedusa bahiana
CCCTTTTTTCCCCCAAAACCCTAACTGGGGAGCAAAGGGCCCGGGGGGCCCACAACCCCACACTCCGTACTGCAGCATGCCAAAGGGGCCCCTCCCCCCCCCTTTCCCATACGCCCGCAAAAGGCCCCTGCCCCCCCCCCCAAAATCCTGTACTTGCAGCAAAGCCGGGCCCCCACCCCCCACCCCCCTGGGACTTGCAGCATAGCCAAGGGCCCCTCCCCCCATCCTTTACTGGGACATGCCCGGGGGGGCCCCTTTCCCCCCCTCCCGTTATGCACTACCAGGGGGCCCCCTCCCCCCAACATAAACAAACCCCTGGAAATTTCAGCATAGACCCGGGCCCCGCCCCCACCAACCGAAATGCAGCAAAAGCCGGGGGCCCCCCTCCCCCACCAAAATCCCGTACTGCAGGCATTTGGGCCAGGACCCCCTCCCCCACACCCGTATTGGGGAGCATAGCCAGGGGGCCCCCAAAACCCCCCCCCCCCCTTAAATCCCATAGGGCCCGGGGGCCCCCTCCCCACCAAATCCGAATGCAACAAAAGGGCCGGGACCCCACCCCCCCCACACTCCCCGTACTGCACATAGCCTGGGCCCACCTCCCCCACTCCTGTACGCACATAAACCAGGGCCCACGCCCCCACCTCCTGTACTTCAAACATAGGGCCGGGGGCCCAGCACCCCACACCCAGACTTTCCCCAAAGCCCCCGGGGCCCATATACCCACCCTCCCGTACTTTACATACCAAAAGGAAGCCCCCTTCCCCCCCCCCCGTACTGCACATAGCCCGGAACCCCTCCCCCAACTCCGTAAATTCCCGCAAAGCCCGGGGCCCAGCAACTTCCCCCCAAATCCCCCCCGTACTGCGCATAAACCGGGGGGCCCGCCTTCCCCCCACTCCTGTCCCACATAAACCGGGGCCCACAAATCCCAAACTCCTTTAATGCACATAGGGCCGGGGGCCCCCGGCCCCCCAACACTCCAAAAAGCAAAAAATTTGCCGGGGCCCCCCCCCCCCAAACCCCTGTACTGGGACAAAACCTTGGGGGGGGCCCCCAGGGGAAAAATTTTCCCCCAACCAACCTTGTACTGGGGAAAAAATAAAAAAAACCCCTTTTTTGGGAACCCAAACGCCTCCCCACTCCTGTTACACAAAAAACATAGGCCCCGGGGCCCAACCGCCGCTTTTCCCACAAAAATCCTTTTATTTCAAACAAAGTCCCCAATTTTGGGGGCCCAGCACTCCCCCAACCCTTTTACTGGGAGCAATAACCAGGGCCCCCTCCCTCCCCCAATCTGTAATTTTCAGCTAGCCAGGGGGCCCCACCTCCAAAAATCCTTTTTACTTTTTCCGCATTTTGGTCCGGGGCCCAATTACCACCCCAACCTTTCCTTTTACGCAGCAAAAAGCCAGGGACCAACAGGGCCCCCACACCCTTTACTGCAGGGATAGCCAGGGACCCCCTCCCCCAAAATCCTGTACTGGGGAAACTAGCCCGGGCCCCCCCCCCCCCCTCTCCTTTTAACAGCAAAAGGGCCTGGGGCCCCGCACTCCCCCCACTCCTGTTTCGTGAGCATAAACCAAAGGCCCACCTCCCACACCCGTAACTTGGCGCAATTTGGGGCCCGGGGTTTCCCCGTTTTTCCCCACACCCTGTAAAATGGGGGAAAACAAGGCCGGGGGAACCCCACTAACCCCCACACTCCTTATTTCCCAAAAGCCAGGGAAACCCAGCCCCTCTTTCCAAAAAACTTTTTCCCAAATTGCCAGCTTTTGCCAGGGGCCCCCTTTCCCCACACCCTTTACTTTGCAGCATAGCCAGGGGGCCCGCACCCCCCACCCCTGTAACGGCCCGCAAAAGCCTGGCCACCCACCCCCCACCTTTTCCCGTACCTTTCAGGGGAAAGCCAGGGGCCCACAAACTTTTCCCAACTCCTGTTAAAAAGGCAGGAGGCCCCGGAGGCCCCCTTCCCCCAATCCCCCCCTGTACTTTTCAAGGGAATTAGCCAAGGGGGGCCCGGTAACCACATCCTGTTTTTCACCCCAAAATACCTTGGGAACCCAGCATTCCCAAAATTCCCTTTTTGGCAATCAAAGTTGGGGTTCCGTGTCGCCACCACTCCAAGGTTTTTTGCAGCAAAAGGCCCAGGACCCCCCCCCACCAAAAGTCCGCAGCATAGCCCAGGGGCCCCCACCCCCCTTTCTCCTTACTGGAGCAAAGCCAAAGGGGCCCCCTCCCCCCCCTCCCGTACTTTTTGCCCTTTGCCAGGACCCCCCCCCCACTCCTTTTACTGCACCCAAAACCCGGACCCCCCCCCACACTCCTGTACTGCCGGGAAAGCCAGGACCCAGCCCTTTCCCCAATCCTGTAATGCAGCAAACCGGGGGCCCGGGGGCCCCCCACACTCCTTTCGCACTTTGCCAAAGGGCCCCAGCCCCCGGGCAAAATCCTGTTACTGCAAACAAAAGCCAGGGACCCCAACCCTCCCACAATTTTTTTCCGTTAAAGGGAGGGATACAAGGGACCCAGCACTCCCACACTCCTTTTAATTTTTTAGCATTTTGGGGGCCAAGGACCCGGGGCCCCCCACAACACCCGGGACCTTTTCAGCATAGCTAGGGGGCCCCGAGCCCCCACAAAAATCCCGTCCGCAGGGATACCAGGGACCCAGAACCCCACACCCCTGTAAAAGCAAACAAAGCCAGGGACCCAGCACTCCCCACAACCTCCCTATTTTGCAGCATTTTGGGGCCCGGGGGGCCAGGCCCCCCCCCACACCCCCTGAACGGGAGCAAAGCCAGGGGCCCAGAGCTTCCCACAAACCCCTGTAAAAAAGCAAGGGTAGGGGCCCGGGCCCACCCCACCCCCCCACCCCCTGTACCGCGCATAAACCTGGGGGGCCCCGCACCCCCCACCCTCCTGTACTGCAAACATAAGGGCCCGGGGCCCAAACTCCCACATCCTATAAATGCAAACAAGGGGCCGGGGCCCAAGCCCCTCCACCCCCTGCTGCAGCAAAGCCTTGGGGGCCCCCGGCACTCCCCCATTTTGGGGGGCGGGTAGCCCGGGGGCCCAAGCCCCAAAAAAGTTTACTGCACTAGCCAAAGGGGGGCCCGAATTCCCCCCCCTCCGTTCCGCAACATACCAAGTACCCAGATTCCCCCCAAAAACCCCCTTTTTACTGCAGGCCATTTCGGGCCAGGGACCCCAAACCCGCCCACACCTCCCCGTACTCAGCCTAGCCGGACCCCGCACCCCCACACCCCTTTTTAAATAGCAGCAAACCCAGGGGCCCCCTCCCCCCCTCCTTACTGCGCAAAGCCAGGGACCCAGCCACCCCAAACCCTTTAAACCCGCAACCCTAAACCGGACCCAGCGCTCCCCCCTCCTTTCTGCAGCAAAGCCAGGGGCCCCAAACACCCCCAACTCCTGGGGCTGGGAGCATAGCCAAAAAAGCCTTTCCCCCCACTCCTGTACCGCAAGCATAGCCAGGGCCCAGCCTCCCAACTCCGTTAAAATGCCCCAAGGGGGGGGGCCCCCCGCCCCCCCCACACTCCTGTACTGCAGCCCTACCGGGACCCATTCCCCCACACCCCCTTTTAATCAGCATAGCCCGGGGCCCCGCACTCCCACACTCCTGTACTGCAAACAACCAAAGGGGGGGCCCGCACCCCCCACCCTGTAAAAAAGCATAGCCGGGCCCAGCCCCCCCCACGCTCCTAAAACCCCGCAAAACCCAAGGCCCCGTCCCCCCCACACTCCTTTTAATTTCAAACAAAGCCCGGGCCCGGCACCCAAAACTTTCCCTTTCTGCAAGCAAAAGCCAGGGCCCAAACACTCCCACACTTTTTTCCTTGGTTTCTGCAGCAAAAACCAGGGAAACCCTCACCCTCCCACCCCTTTTCCCTTTTCGGGAGAAAAGGGCCCAAAGGACCCCATCTTTTCCCCCACTTTCCCCTGTACTGCAGCATAGCCAGGGACCCACTACCCCACACTCCTGTACTGCAGCATAGCCAGGGGCCCAGCACTCCCACACTCCTGTACTGCAGCATAGCCAGGGACCCGGCGCTCCCACACTCCTGTACTGCAGCATAGCCAGGGACCCAGCACTCCCACACTCCTGTACTGCAGCATAGCCTGGGACCCAGCACTCCCACACTCCTGTACTGCAGCATAGCCAGGGATCCAGCGCTCCCACACTCCTGTACTGCAGCATAGCCAGGGACCCAGCACTCCCACACTCCTGTACTGCAGCATAGCCTGGTACCCATTACCCCACACCTCTGTACTGCAGCATAGCCAGGGACCCAGCACTCCCACACTCCTGTACTGCAGCATAGCCAGGCGACCCCACAACCCCCACATTATTGTACTGTCACATAGCCAGGGGCCCAGCTAACTCCACACGCCCTGTACTGCCAGAATAAGCCAGGGACCGACGCCCACACTCCTGTACTGCAGCATAGCCAGGGACCCGCACACTCCCGACACGCATCCAATACTGCAGCATAGCCAGGGGCCCAGCACTCCCACACTCCTGTACTGCAGCATAGCCAGGGGCCCAGCGCTCCCACACTCCTATACTGCAGCATAGCCAAGGGCCCAGCGCTCCCACACTCCTGTACTGCAGCATAGCCAGGGACCCAGCACTCCCACACTCCTGTACTGCAGCATAGCCAAGGGCCCAGCACTCCCACACTCCTATACTGCAGCATAGCCAAGGGCCCAGCACTCCCACACTCCTGTACTACAGCATAGCCAGGGACCCACTCCCCCACATTTTTGTACTGCAGCATAGCCAGGGGCCCAGCACTCCCACACTCCTGTACTGCAGCATAGCCAGGGACCCAGCACTCCCACACTCCTGTACTGCAGCATAGCCAGGGACCCAGCACTCCCACACTCCTGTACTGCAGCATAGCCTGGGGCCCAGCACTCCCACACTCCTGTACTGCAGCATAGCCAGGGGCCCAGAGCTCCCACACTCCTATACTGCAGCATAGCCAGGGGCCCAGCGCTCTCACACTCCTGTACTGCAGCATAGCCAGGGGCCCAGCACTCCCACACTCCTGTACTGCAGCATAGCCTGGCCGCCCCGTCGAGATGTCTATCTACTAGATCTCCATGATTTAGCAGCTTGTCTTAGATGTAACACAAGATGGTGGATGATGGACACTCACACTTCGCATCCCCGTTGCCAAAACTAAACTGCGACGCAACAGCTCGAAAAATAAACTGAAAAACAGAAAGAATAAAATAATGGAAACAAAACAAATTATTAACATAAAATGAGCATAACCCCTCCCCCACACACCCCAGAGGAGATGACACGGTGCGGCACTGGGCGTCCCGACCCCACCGGCAGCCTCCAGCCGATTCCACTCACCGGCCGCACCTCCCCGTTGGTGTTGGTGTATTGCCGCGCCAAACCAAAGTCCAGCATGTAGCACTTCCTGTAAGTGGAGGGGAGGCGTCCCATGGCGAAATTAGACTGCAGAGAAGACAGAAAACAATTACTGAGGATCTCCAGACGACGGCATCAACCTCAACTCATAGACCCTTAACCCCACAAGCATCCAACATAGGGGAGGAATAGAGAGGTCGCACAAGATGGAGAGCAGCAGAACCATCGCCCTGAAGAAGACTTATCCTGAATGTAAGATGTGTGCATAAATATACATAACAAGCCTGCCTACTCACCAGGTCTCCCCCCCATCACCCATCATTTCTCCAGCAGAAACCTCCACCCATCAACTCTCCAACAGACACCTTCCCCCATCATCTCTCCTGCAGACACATTCATCCATCATTCCTACAGCAGACACCTCCACCCATAATCCCTCCAGTAGACACCTCAATCAGTCATTACTCCGGCAGACACCGCCACCCATCATCTCTCCAACAGACACCTCCACCCATCATCCCTCCATCAGAAACTTCTATCCATCATCCCTACAGCAGCAAACTCCACCTATCAACCCTCTGGCAGAAACCTCCACCCATCATCTCTCCAGCAGACACCTCTACCCATCATCCCTCCAGCAGAAACCTCCACCCATCATCCCTCCAGCAGACACCTCCACCCAACCTCTCCCCAGCAGTCACCTCCACCCATCATCCTTACAGTGGACACCTCCACCCATCATCCCTGCGGCAGACACATCCACCCATCATCCTACAGTAGATACCTCCACCTATCCTCCTCCCTCCAGTAGATACCGCCACCCATCATCCCTCCAGTAGATACCTCCACCCATCATCGCTCCAGTACATACCTCCACCCATCATCCCTCCATCAGACACCTCCAATCATCATCACTCCATCAGACACCTCCAGCCATCATCCCTCCAGCAGATACCTAAACCCATCATCCCTCCAGTAGACACCTCCACCCATCATCCCTCCAGTAGATACCTCCATCCATCATACCCCCATCAGACACCTCCACCCATCATCCCTCCAGTAAATACCTCCACCCAACATCCCTTTAGTAGATTCGTCCCCCCATCATCCCTCCAGTAGATACCTCAACCCATCATCCTTCCAGCAGACACCTCCACCTATCATCCCTTCAGTAGATACATCCACCCATCATCCCTCCAGTAGTTACCTCCACCCATCATCCCTCCAGCAGACACCCCAACCCATCTTCCCTCCAGTAGATACCTCCACCCATCATCCCTCCAGTAGACACCTTCACCCATCAACCCTCTAGTTAATGTCTCCACCCATCAACCCTCTAGTTGATACCTCCACCCATCATCCCTCCAGTAGATACCTCCACCCATAATCCCCCCATCAGACACCTCCACCCATCATCCCTCCAGCAGACACCCCAACCCATCTTCCCTCCAGTAGATACCGCCACTCATCATCCATTCAGTAGTTACCTCCACCCATCATCCCTCCAGCAGACACCCCAACCCATCTTCCCTCCAGTAGATACCTCCACCCATCATCCCTCCAGTAGACACCTTCACCCATCAACCCTCTAGTTAATGTCTCCACCCATCAACCCTCTAGTTGATACCTCCACCCATCATCCCTCCAGTAGATACCTCCACCCATAATCCCCCCATCAGACACCTCCACCCATCATCCCTCCAGTAGACACCCCAACCCATCTTCCCTCCAGTAGATACCTCCACTCATCATCCATTCAGTAGATACCTCCACCCATCATCCTTCCAGCAGACACCCCCACAAATCCTCCCTCCAGTAGATACCTCCACCCATCATCCCCCATCAGACACCTCCAACCATCATCACTCCTTCAGACACCTCCACCCATTATCCCTCCAGTAAATACCTCCAACCATCATCCCTCCAGTAGATAGCTTCATCCATCATCCTTCCAGTATCTACCTCCACCCATCATCCTTATAGTAGATACCTCCACCCATCAACCCTTTTAGTTGATACCTCCACCTATCATCCCTCCAGTAGGTACCTCCACCCATCATCCCCCCATCAGACACCTCAACCCATCATCCCTCCAGTAAATACCTCCACCCATCATCCCTCCAGCAGATACCTAAACCCATCATCCCTCCAGTAGACATCTCCACCCATTAACCCTTTTAGTTGATACAGCCACCCATCATCCCTCCAGTAGATACCTCCATCCATCATACCCCCATCAGACACCTCCACCCATCATCCCTCCAGTAAATACCTCCACCCAACATCCCTTTAGTAGATACGTCCACCCATCATCCCTCCAGTAGATACCTCAACCAATCATCCTTCCAGCAGACACCTCCACCTATCATCCCTTCAGTAGATACATCCACCCATCATCCCTCCAGTAGACACCTCCACCCATCTTCCCTCCAATAGTTACCTCCACCCATCATCCCTCCAGCAGACACCCCAACCCATCTTCCCTCCAATAGATACCTCCACTCATCATCCCTCCAGTTGATACCTCCACTCATCATCCCTCCAGTTGATACCTCCACCCATCATCCCTCCAGTATATACCTCCACCCATCATCCCTCCAGTAGATACCTCCATCCATCATACCCCCATCAGACACCTCCTCCCATCATCCCTCCAGTAAATACCTCCACCCAACATCCCTTTAGTAGATACGTCCACCCATCATCCCTCCAGTAGATACCTCAACCAATCATCCTTCTAGCAGACACCTCCACCTATTATCCCTTCAGTAGATACCTCCACCCATCATCCCCCCATCAGACACCTCCACCCATCATCCCTCCAGCAGACACCCAAACCCATCTTCCCTCCAATAGATACCTCCACCATCTTCCTTACAGTAGATAACTCCACCTATCATCACTCCAGTAGATAACTCCACCCATCATTCCTCCAGTATATACCCCACCCATCATCCTTCCAGTATATACCCCCACCCATCATCCTTCCAGCAGATACCCCCACCCATCCTCCCTCCAGTAGATTCCTTCACCCATCATCACTCCAGTAGATACCTCCACACATCATCCTTCCAGTAGATACCTCCACACATCATCCCTCCAGTTGATACCTCCATCCATCATCTTTCCGATATATACCTCCACTCATCATCCCTCCAGTAGACACTTTCTCCCATTATCACTCCAGTAGTTACCGCCATCCATCATCCCTCCAGTAGATACCTCCACCCTTCATCCCTCCAATAGATAGTTCCAACCATCATCCCTCCAGCAGACAACGCCACCCATCATCCCTTCAGTAGATACATCCACCCATTATCCCCCCTAGTAGATATCTCCACCCATCATCCCTCAAGTAGGCACCTCCACCCAACATCCCTTTAGTAGATACATCCACCCATCATCCCTCCAGTAGATACCTCCACCCATCATCCTTCCAGCAGACACCTCCACCCATCATCCCTCCAGTAGATACATCCACCCATCATCCCTCCAGTAGATACATCCACCCATCATCCCTCCACTAGATACATCCACCCATCATCCTTCCAGCAGACACCTCCACCCATCATCCCTTCAGTAGATACATCCACCCATTATCCCTCCAGTAGTTACCTCCACCCATCATCCCTCCAATAGATATCTCCACCCATCATCCCTCCAGTAGATACCTCCACCCATCATCCCTCCAGTAGACACCTCCACCCATCATCCCTCCAGTAGATACCTCCACCCATCATCCCTCCAGTAGACACCTCCACCCATCATCCCTCCAGTAGATACCTCCACCCATCATCCCTCCAGTAGATAGATACAAACATCCTCCCTCCAGTAGATACCTCCACCCATCCTCCTTCTAGTATAACCCTTTTCCCCCACTCACAGGTTTAATGTCTCGGTGCAGGAAACCCACGGAGTGAATGGAATCTATGGACTCCAGAATCTGTTTGCCCAGGCGAAGGGTGGTGCTCATGGTGAAGGTGCCGCGGGGCTGACTCCTTCGCAGATCCGCCAAGTTCCTGCCCTGTGACAGAACCAAGTAAATCAGTAACTGCCCTGGGAGACAGCAGCTAGGTGATCACATGATCCAAACCATATATGTACCTAGTGCTCCATCCCTTCTCTATCTATACTGCTCTACCTGGTGCTCCACTAACGCTATCCCTCTATCTATACTGCTTTACCTAGTACTCCACTAACTCTATCCCTCCTCTGTACTGCTCTACCTGGTGCTCCAGTAACTCTATCCCTCCTCTATACTGCTCTACTTGGTGCTCCAGTGACTCCAGCCCTCCTCTATACTGCTATACCTAGTGCTCCAGTAACTCTATCCCTCCTCTATACTGCTATAGTTGGTGCTCCAGTATCTCTATCCTTCCTCTATACTGCTGTACCTGGTGCTCCAGTAACTCTATCCCTCCTCTATACTGCTCTACCCGCTGCTCCAGTAACTCTACCCCTCCTCTCTCTATACTGCTCTACCTTGTGCTCCAGTATCTCTATCCCTCCTCTACCCTCTGTTCCACTGACTCTATCCCTCCTCTATTGCTCTAACTGGTGCTCCAGTAACTCTATCCCTCCTCTATACTGCTCTACCTGGTGCTTCAGTACCTCTATCCCTCCTCTGTATTGCTCTATCTGGTGCTCCAGTACCTCTATACTCGATGCCTCTGATCTTGGGGTGTATAGAGGACCCCTGTCAGCGTTACCTGAAGCTGCATGACGACGTAGTTAAACTTCTCGTTGCGTCCGCAGCCAATGAATCTGCACACGTGATCCTTTCCTGTGGAGGAAGACACATCATTACTGTCCACACTGCCGGCGGCTCCCCAGGTGCTGTCCCTTTGGGATATCCTCAAACCATTACCTAGAGGGGTGCAAGGAGCCAGGAATCTCTGATATATGAGCTTCCGCCATTACAAGTTATTCACAACAGGAGGAAAATTCAGAATGGTGGACATCATATTGTATGGAATTGTCCATATAACCTTTCCAAGACTGTTGTCAACAATTGCTTCTCTAGGATCATTGCTGATGTCTGCTGTCCTGAATGTGCTCCATTTGTGAATAATCTTCTTGCTGTAAAATGATGGACGTCAGATTGTTTGGCAACGTCTTTATAACATTTCCCAAAGTGTTGGGCAGCAACAATTACTTCTTTAAGATCACTGCTGATGTTGTTCCTCCTTATCATTCTAGTAACACATGCCTGATGTTCCACACCAGCAATGGATAAAACTTATGCTTCTATGGAGGGGCTTAGGCTATGTTCACACGATGTACTGTGGCGCGTACAGTACGTGCCGCAGTACATCGTGTGTTTTGGGAGCTCGCGCTGATACGCGCGTACTCCCGCCGCACGGGGTGGGGGCAGCCCGCCGGCCCCATTGACATTCGTTACTCGCGGTGAGAGATCGCCGCTGTGTGTTTCAAAAGCGCCGCTCAGGTACGTCTTGAAAAGAATTGCATGTCAATTCTTTTCAAGACGGACCCGAGCGGAGCTTTTGAAACACGCTTTTGAAACACGAGATCTATCATCTGAACGCCGCTGCGCGTCCTAAAAGCGAGCAGTGATAAAGTCACTGCTAGTTGTTAGATCCGTCTTGGGGTCCGCTCTGTCGGTCCCCAAGACGGATCTACAAAGCGCTTGTAACACGGAGTGAAAACTCTGCGTGAACAAGCCCCTACAGTGTCAAGCAAAATGGTAATAATATTTTGACCTTTGACTTTCAGGCTAAAGGTTAAAGACTAAAGTGTTGACCGTGAGACTCCCATCATTTTATAGACAATCATCTTACCTATCTCATACATAACTCTGACCTGCAGCTATTTAGCATCTGCTTAGTTCTGTAGTCTTGTCATGTAACTGCATTGTTACTGTTTTGCTCCTAAAGTAAAAGTTTTATTATTTTGTTAGTATTGGCTTTCAGCTCTGCCTGAATCCTTCTCTGGATCACATTTAAGCAAGTCTCCCCCAAAATCTGCTCCCCGGTCTCTTCTACACGTCCCCAATGTTGGTGCAGACTGGACTTGGGTGTGAATACAGCTTTGTCTTCACCTCTCCCCACAAGTGTTGGATTGGGGTCTGGGGACTGTGGAGGCCAATACAGCAACTCTACTTCATTGTCATTGACCCCTTCCTTCTCCAACCTTGATGGGCTGCTTCAGGTCGTGTCCTGCTGGGCACTATGTCGTCCTCTTCATCCCCATAAAAACTGAGGTATGAAGTAACTCATTTGTAGGACCCTCATAAGCTCAGCATTGAGGGCACCATCCATCCTGGTCAAGTCTCCACCCTTGGCTGTGACCACTTTCCATATCCTCAGCTTTCCTCCCGCGAATCTACAGTTCCTCCACTCTCGCTCGTAAACCCCTCTCCCTTGGGTTCTTCCTAATACCCCCATCAGAGCCCTGTCTATTAGAACTATCATTTCTCGCTCTGTTAATTACCCATTAACTCCATTTATACCAACTTATTTTTTTCCTTAATTTTCAATCCCAATTTTATAACTAACCGATTCAAGATATCAAAAATTTTTTTTTTTCCAAATTCGACTCCCACTATAATACCCGCCCCTCTCCTTGTTCTTCCCATTCCCCCCATCAGAGCCGGTCTATTGACTTCCATTCTCACCGCTCCGTCCCCCTTCTCCCTTGATCTTCCCATTCCCCCATCAAGCCGTCTATTGACTTCCATCTCCGCTCCGTTCGCCCCATCACCTGGTTCTTCCCATTCCCCCCATCCAAGCCCGGTCTAATTCGAACTTTCAATCTATCCTCCTTCGTCCCTTTCCCTTTGATTCTCCCATTCCCCCCGATCAGAGCCGTCTATTGACTTTCATCTCTCACTCCATTCGCCCTTCTCCCTTGAATCTTTCCATTCCCACCATCAAGAGCCCGGTCCCTATGACTTCCATCTCTGCTCCGTTCACCCCTTCTCCCTTGATTAGTCCCCATTCCCCCCATCAGAGCCCGGTCTATTGAGACTTTACATCTCTGCGCTCCTTCTCCCTGGGTTTTTCCCATTCCCCCCAGTCAAGCCCATCCTATTGACTTTCATCTATCGCTTTCGTTTCCCTCTTCGCCATTGGGATTCTCCCATTCCCCACCTTAGAGCCAGTCTACAATTGACTTCATCTCTCGCTCCGTTCATACCCTTCATCCCTTTCTTCTTCCATTCCCCCCATCAGAGCCCGGCTCCTAATTGACATCCATCTCTATCTCCGTACCCCCTTCTCCTTGTTCTTCCCATTCCCCCCATCAGAGCCGGCCAATGACTTCTCTCTATCGTCCGTTCGCCCCTTCTCCCTTGGTTCTCCCATTCCCCCCATCAGACCCGTGTCCTATTGACTTCGCATGCCTCTCTTCCTTTCACCCCCTTATCCCTTGATTCTTCCATTCCCCACATCAAGCTGCGCTATTGACTTTCATCTCTCGCTCCGATCGCCCCTTCTCCCTTGATTCTTCCCATTCCCCACTATACAGAGCGCCGTCAATTGAGTTTTCATCTCGTCCTCCATTCGCCCCTTCTCCCTTGATCTTCCCATTCCCCATCAGATCCCGTCCTATTAACTTCCACTCTTGCTCCCCGTTCACCTCTTCTCCCTTGATATTCCCATTCCCCCCAGTCAAGCCCGTCTATTGACTTTCATCTCTGCTCCTTATCCCTTGGTTTCTCCCATTCCTCTCCCATCAGAGCCAGGTCTATACTTTTCATCTATCCTTTCAGTTCTCCCTTCTCCTTTGGTTCTTCCCAATTCCCCCACATCAGAGCCCTGTCCTAGTGACTTTCATCTCTCGCTCCGTTCAGTCCCTTCTCCCTGTGATTCTTCCGCATTGTCCCCATCAGAGCCCGGTCTAATTGACATTCATCTCTCGCTCCGTTTCTATCCATTTTTCCGTCCTTTTCTGTAAACTCTTTGCGACGTGCTTCATTATGAGAGATTGAAGTCGCGCATCTTCCGGGCCCCTCAATCCAGACCTAGTGTGATTGCGCCACGTGCTATGCATGGACTCTAGTGAATCTCTTACGCACCTACGATCCGCCTCCACTGCCGTGTACTTAAGCATCAAACCTGATCGTCCTTGTGATGAGCGACTTGTTGACTCTGAGATATTACGCCCTAGGACGCACCTCTTGGAGCTTTGCGGACTGACTTCATTCCATATTATAACCCGCTGTCAGGGCCTCACAGATGCAGATCGGCCATTTGCTGGTCCAAAGACCTAATTGATAGCTGGATAGGCCGCTTTCTGCTTTTTCTTGGAGAATCTTCCTCATGGCGGCTCGAACCAGTGATCTTTCACTTGGGAATCGGCCTAATAACACACTTAGCTATTAGGGAATGTAAGGACAGGTTGTAATTTGTAGTAACAAGAAAAAGATTGTCCGACCACCAGACAACAACATAACAATGCAGTTACAAAAAAATCTGCAGAACTAAGCAGTAATACTAAATAACTGCAGGTCACAGTTAAAGTAAGAGCAGCCAAGAGGATTGTACTGTACCATGATTGTGTCTCACGGTCACAGCTGTAGTGGATGGTGAGATATGGAGCCTGAAAGTCACAAGGGCAGAACATTGTTACCCTTTTGCTTGGCATTATAAATGTAGAATGATGCCATAATACAGCGAGAACATGAGCCCCGCAGAGTCGGGGGAGAGAAGAGTAGAGACAGGAGGAGCAGAGACAGATAAGCACCGCTCCGCTATGAGAGAGCAATATACAATGGAGATATATCATGTATAATGCAGTGGATAACATGAGCCGCAAGCCCGGGGAAAGGAAACCTCGAGGGGCAGTAGACCAGGGAGGCCAGCACCCCAGTACCAGATTTCACCGCCCCATCTGACCTCCCTTAGGTACAGGAAGAGTTCTTTTGAGGAATAACCATGTTCCTCAACTCTCTATTCTCATAATTTTGGTAAGGTCACCTTGAAGCTTCTTGAGGACGGCCACCTCCATTTTCAGAACTTGCTTAGGTTGCTGGGCTGATTCCACCTTCAAAGCAACATTTTCTCGAGTCAGCAAATCCATGGCCTCGTAGATCTCTCCAAACCCTCCCCCACCAATCTTCTTCAGCTGAAAGGGAAAAGGAAACAATCATCAGAAAATGTCCCGGAAAACTGACATTATCACTACCGTGTCTACCCTGACAAATCACACACCAGACATTCTCATCACCGTGTCTACCCTGACACATCACACACCGGACATTCTCATCACCGACACATCACACACCAGACATTCTCACCACCAACACATCACACACCAGACATTCTCACCACCGTATCTACCCCGACACATCACACACCAGACATTCTCACCACCGACACATCACACACCAGACATTCTCACCACCGACACATCACACACCCGATATTCTCACCACCGTGTCTACCCCAACACCTATCTATCATACATGAAAAAACTTTGAGACTCTCGGTTCACATATCTTGATCAAACATGTTTAACTGCCCACGACCTTTCAACGTGGTCCACAAATCGGCAGTCCTATCCTATCTTTACCTCTCATATCGAGCCAATCAGGCCTCTCACTGGGTCAACCGACCTCCATTATTCAGAGAGAAATAAATAGTAAAAAACCACCCAACCTTCAAAGCTCGCCCTTCTTATGAGCAAGCCTGTGAAGAGGGCACCCAGGTTTGCAATACTTTTTACAGGAAATTGTGTTTTTTTGCAGAAACATACGTTATACTTGTTGTACATGGATTTTAACCTATATGTGAAAGAAGGGGTGCTTCCATTTTGTTTCTGTCCCCGCCCACTCTCACAGGCTGTCATAAGAAGGGCAAAATCTTGCATTGGGTGTGTTTTTTATCCTTTTTTCTCTCTGAAAATGGTAGGAGCTGACCCAGTGAAGGCCTGATTGGCTCGATTGAGAGGTAAAGATAGATAACTGCCCCGATTTGAGACCACTGAAGTCGTGGCAGCTTAATCATATGCCTGATCATGATATGTGAACCGTGGTCTCAAAGTTTTTTCATGTACCCCAACACCTCACACACCAGACATTCTCACCACTGACATATCACACACAGGATATTCTCACCACCGACACATTACACACTAGACAATCTCACCACCGTGTCTACCCCAACACATCACACACTGGACATTCTCACTACCGTGTCTAACCCAACACATCACACACCAGACATTCTCACCACTGACACATCAAACACAGGACATTCTCACCACCGACACATAACACACCGGACATTCTCACCACCAATACATCAACAAATCTCAACAACCGACACCACATCAAAACACCACCATTCGTCAACACCCGACACATCACACACCCGAAATTCTCACCACCAACACATCACACACCAGACATTCTCACCACCGACACATCACCCACCGGACATTCTCACCACTGACACATCAAACACAGGACATTCTCACCACCGACACATAACACACTAGACATTCTCACCACCGTGTCTACCCCAACACATCACACACTGGACATTCTCACTACCGTGTTTAACCCGACACATCACACACCAGACATTCTCACCACTGACACATCACACACCGGACATTCTCACCATTGTGTCTACCCCGACACATCACACATCAGACATTCTCACCACTGACACATCACACACCGGACATTCTCACCACCAACATATCACAAACCAGACCTTCTCACCACCAACATATCACAAACCAGACCTTCTCACCACCAACATATCACAAACCAGACATTCTCACCACCAACACATCACACACCGGACAATCTCATCACCAACACATCACACACCGGACATTCTCACCACCAATACATCACACACTGGACATTCTCTCCAACGACACATCACACATCTGATATTCTCACCACCGTGTCTACCCCGACACATCACACACCGGATATTCTCATCACCGTGTCTACCTCGACACATCACACAACAGACATTCTCACCACCGACACATCATACACCGGACATTCTCACCACCGACACATCACACACCGGACATTCTCACCACCGACACATCATACACCCGACATTCTCACCACCATGTCTACCCTGACACATCACACACCGGACATTCTCACCACCGACACATCACACACCGGATATTCTCACCACCGACACATCATACACCGGACATTCTCACCACAGTGTCTACCCCGACACATCACACACCAGACATTCTCACCACTAACATATCACACACCGGACATTCTCACCACTGTGTCTACCCCGACACATCACACACCGGATATTCTCACCACCATGTCTACCCTGACACATCACACACCGGATATTCTCATCACCGACACATCACACAACGGACATTCTCACCACTGTGTCTGCCTCGACACATCACACACCAGACATTCTCACCACAGTGTCTGCCTCGACACATCACACACTGGACATTCTCACCAGCGACACATCACACACCGAACATTCTCGCCACCGACACATCACACACCCGACATTCTCACCACAAACACATCACACACCGGACATTCTCACCACCAACACATCACACACCGGACATTCTCACCACTGTGTCTACACCGACACATCACACACCAGACATTCTCACCACAGTGTCTACACCGACAAATCACACACCAGACATTCTCACCACAATGTCTACACCAACACATCACACACCCGACATTCTCACCAGCGACACATCACACACCCGACATTCTCACCAGCGACACATCACACACCGGACATTCTCGCCACCGACACATCACACACCAGACATTTTCACCAGCGACACATCACACACTGGACATTCTCACCACAGTGTTTACATTGACACATCACACACCAGAAATTCTCACCACAGTGTCTACCCCGACACATCACACACCAGACATTCTCACCACTGACACATCACACACCAGACATTCTCACCACTGACACATCACACACCGGACATTCTCACCACAGTGTCTACCCCAACACATCACACACCAGACATTCTCACCACTGACACATCACACACCGGACATTCTCACCACAGTGTCTACCCCGACACATCACACACCAGACATTCTCACCACTAACACATCACACACCGGACATTCTCACCACTGACACATCACACACCGGACATTCTCACCACTGACACATCACACACCGGACATTCTCACCACTTTGTCTACCCCGACACATCACACACCAGACATTCTCACCACCGTGTCTACCCCGACACATCACACACCGGACATTCTCACCACCAACACATCACACACCGGACATTCTCACCACCAACACATCACACACCGGACATTCTCACCACTGTGTCTACACCGACACATCACACACCAGACATTCTCACCACAGTGTCTACACCGACACATCACACACCAGACATTCTCACCACAGTGTCTACACCGACAAATCACACACCCGACATTCTCACCACAATGTCTACACCAACACATCACACACCCGACATTCTCACCAGCGACACATCACACACCGGACATTCTCGCCACCGACACATCACACACCAGACATTCTCACCAGCGACAACATCCACAACACCACAGTCTGCACCACGACACATCTCACACTGGACTATTCACACCACAGGTATTTACATAGACCACATCACACACCAGAAATTCTCACCACATGCAACCCCAACACATCACACACCAGACATTCTCACCACTGACACATCACACACCAGACATTCTCACCACTGACACATCACACACCGGACATTCTCACCACAGTGTCTACCCCAATACATCACACACCAGACATTCTCACCACTGACACATCACACACCGGACATTCTCACCACAGTGTCTACCCCGACACATCACACACCAGACATTCTCACCACCAACACATCACACACCGGACATTCTCACCACCGACACATCACACACCAGACATACTCACCACCAACACATCACACACCGGACATTCTCACCACTTTGTCTACCCCGACACATCACACACCAGACATTTTCACCACCGTGTCTACCCCGACACATCACACACCGGACATTCTCACCACTGTGTCTACCCCGACACATCACACACACCAGACATTCTCTCCACTGTGTCTGCCCCGACACATCACACGCCAGACATTCTCACCACCGACACATCACACACCAGACATTCTCACCACTGACACATCACACGCCAGACATTCTCACCACCGACACATCACACACCGGACATTCTCACTACCAACACACCAGACATTCTTACTACCTTGTCTACCCCAACACATCACACACCGGATATTCTCATCACGGACACATCACACACCAGACATTCTCTCCACTGTGTCTGCCCCGACACATCACACACCGGATATTCTTACCACGTCACATCACACACCTGACATTCTCACGACCGACACATCACACACCTGACATTCTCACCACGAACACATCACACACCAGACATTTTCACCTCTGACACATCACACACCGGACATTCTAACCACTGTGTCTACCCTGACACATCACACATCAGACATTCTCATCACCGACACATCACACACCAGACATTTTCACCTCTGACACATCACACACCGGACATTCTAACCACTGTGTCTACTCTGACACATCACACATCATACCCCCAAAGAAAATTTCCCCCCCCCTTTTTTCCCCCCCACCACACATCACACCCAACACATTTCTTACCCACCACATACACCAGACACGACATTCTCACCACCGACACATCACACACCCGACATTCTAATCACAATGTCTACCCTGACACATCATACACCAGACATCCTCACCACCGTGTCTACCCAGACACATCACACACCATACATTCTCACCACAGTGCCTACCCCGACACATCACACACCAGTCATTCTCACCACAGTGTCTACCCCGACAAATCACACACCGAACATTCTCACCACCAACACATCACACACTCGCTATTCTCACCATCACACACCGGACATTCTCACCACAGTGTCTACCCCGACACATCACACACCGGACATTCTCACCACTAACACATCACACACTCACTATTCTCACCATCAACACATCACACACCAGACATCCTCACCACCGTGTCTACCCCGACACATCACACACCAGACATTCTCATCACCGACACATCACACACCGGACATTCTCACCACCAACACATAACACACCGGACATTCTCACTACCGTGTCTACCCCAACACATCACACACTGGACATTCTCACTACCGACACATCACACACCAGATATTCTCACCACCAACACATCAGACACCAGATATTCTCATCACCAACACATCACACCGGACATTCTCACCACCGACACATCACACACTAGACATTCTCACCACCGACACATCACACACCAGACATTCTCACCACCGTCACATCACACACCCGATATTCTCACCACCGTGTCTACCCCAAAACATCACACACCAGACATTCTCATCACCGTGTCTACCCTGACACATCACACACCAGACATTCTCATCACTGTGTCTACCCCGACACATCACACACCTGACATTCTCACCACCGACACATCACACACCTGACATTCTCACCACCGTCACATCACACACCGGATATTCTCACCAAAGACACATCACACACCAGACATTCTCCCCACGGTGTCTACAACGACACATCACACACCAGACATTCTCACCACTGACACATCACACACCGGACATTCTCACCACCAACACATCAGACACCAGACATTCTTACTACCTTGTCTACCCCAACACATCACACACCGGACATTCTCATCACCGACACATCACACACCCGACATTCTCACCACTGTGTCTACCCTGACACATCACACACCGGACATTCTCACCACCATGTCTACCCCGACACATCACACACCGGACATTCTCATCACCGACACATCACACACCGGACATTCTCACCACTGTATCTGCCTCGACACATCTAGCACGACACCACTATTCTCACCACCAACACACGTCACACACCGGACATATCACCCCCCTCCCCTCACCAGCTACACACACACACCGACATTCTCACCACATTCTACAACGACCATCACACACCAACCATTACTCACCCACAGTGTCTACGACCTGACAAATCACATCACAGACATCTCATCACCAACACATCACACAACAGACATTCTCACCACACACACATCACACACCGGACATTCTCACCACCGACACATCACACACCAGACATTCTCACCACCGTCACATCACACTCCCGATATTCTCACCACCGTGTCTACCACAACGCATCACACCAGACATTCTCATCACCGTGTCTACCCTGACACATCACATACCAGACATTCTCATCACTGTGTACCCCGACACATCACACACCAGAAATTCTCCCCTCTGACACATCACACACGGGACAGTCTCACCACTGTGTCTACCCTGACACATCACACACCGGATATTCTCACCAAAGACACATCACACAGCGGACATTCTCACCAAAGACACATCAAACACCAGACATTCTCACCAACGACACATCACACACCGGACATTCTCACCACCAACACATCACAGACCGGACATTCTAACCACCGACACGTAAAACACCAGACATTCTCACCACTGTGTCTACCCCGACACATCACACACCAGACATTCTCCCCACGGTGTCTACCCTGACACATCACACACCAGACATTCTCCCCACGGTGTCTACAATGACACATCACACACCAGACATTCTCACCACTGACACATCACACACCGAACATTCTCACCACTGTGTCTACCCCAACACAACACACACCGGACATCCTCACCACCATGTCTACCCCGACACATCACACACTGGACATTCTCTCCACTATGTCTACCCTGACACATCACACACCAGACATTCTCACCACCGACACATCACACACCGGACATTCTCACCACCAACACATCACAGACCGGACATTCTAACCACCGACACATCACACACCCGACATTCTCACCACTGTGTCTACCCCGGTCAAGCATCGAGCACAGAACCAGAACAATACCCACCACCAACTCATCACACACTCAGGACATTATCTATCCACGACCACACCCACCGAACACTCAAGACACCCGACATTCTCACCACTGTGTCTACCCCGACACATCACACACCAGACATTCTCACCACCAACACATCACACACCAGACATTCTCACCACTAACACATCACACCGGACAATCTCATCAGCAACACATCACACACTGGACATTCTAATCACCGACACATCACACACCGAACATTCTCACCACCGACACATTTCACACCAGACATTCTCACCGTGTCAACACCGACACATCACAAAATGCACATTCTCACCACCAACAGAACACACACCGGACATTCTCACCACTGACAGATCACACACTGGATATTCTCACCACCGACACATCACACACCGGACATTCTCACCACTGATACGTCACACACCGGACATTCTCACCACTGACACGTCAAACACCGGACATTCTCACCACTGACACGTCACACACCGGACATTCTCATCACCGACACATCATACACCGGACATTCTCACCACCAACACATCAAACACCTGACATTTTCACCACCGACACATCACACACCGGACATTCTCACCACCTACACATCACACACCAGACATTCTCACCACCGACAGCTTAAAAACACCAACATTCACACCGACTGTTCTACCCCCGACACATCATACACCAGACATTCTCCCCACGGTGTCTACCCTGACACATCACACACCAGACATTCTCCCCACGGTGTCTACAATGACACATCACACACCAGACATTCTCACCACCGACACATCACACACCGGACATTCTCACCACTGTGTCTACCCCCACACATTACACACCGGACATTCTCACCACCATGTCTACCCCGACACATCACACACCGGACATTCTCACCACCATGTCTACACCGACACATCACACACCAGACATTCTCACCACCGACACATCACACACCGGACATTCTCACCACCAACACATCACACACCGGACATTCTCACCACCGACACATCACACACCAGACATTCTCACCACTGTGTCTACCCCGACACATCACACACCAGACATTCTCACCACCAACACATCACACACCAGACATTCTCACCACTGTGTCTACCCCGACACATCACACACCAGACATTCTCACCACCAACACATCACACACCGGACATTCTCACCACCAACACATCACACACCAGACATTCTCACCACTAACACATCACACCGGACAATCTCATCAGCAACACATCACACACTGGACATTCTAATCACCGACACATCACACACCGGACATTCTCACCACCGACACATTTCACACCAGACATTCTCACCGTGTCAACACCGACACATCACAAAATGCACATTCTCACCACCAACAGAACACACACCGGACATTCTCACCACTGACAGATCACACACTGGATATTCTCACCACCGACACATCACAAACCGGACATTCTCACCACTGATACGTCACACACCGGACATTCTCACCACTGACACGTCACACACCGGACATTCTCACCACTGACACGTCACACACCGGACATTCTCACCACCAACACATCACACACCGACATTACACTCACCACCGGAACACGATCAACACCTACATTTGTTCACCACCGACACATCACACACCGGACATTCTCACCACCTACACATCACACACCAGACATTCTCACCACCAACACATCACACACCTGACATTCTCACCACCGACACATCACACACCGGACATTCTCACCACCGACACATCACACACCAGACATTCTCACCACCGACACATCACACACCAGACATTCTCACCACCGACACATCACACACCCGACATTCTCACTACAGTGTCTACACGACACATCAAACATTGGACATTCTCACCACCGACACATCAAACACCGGACATGCTCACCACCGACACATCACACATCCGACATTCTCACCACAGTGTCTACACCGACACATCACACACCGGACATTCTCACCACCAACACATCACACACCGGACATTCTCACCACCAACACATCACACACCGGACATTCTCACCACCGACACATCACACACCGGACATTCTCACCACCAACACATCACACACCGGACATTCTCATCACCGACACATCACACACCGGACATTTTCACTATCACACATCACACACCGGACATTTTCACTATCACACACCGGACATTCTCACCACCAACACATCACACACCGGACATTCTCACCACCAACACATCACACACCGGACATTCTCACCACCAACACATCACACACCCGATATTCTCACCACAATGTTTACACCGATACATCACACACCAGACATTCTCACCACCATGTCTACACCAACACATCACACACCGGACATTCTCACCACCAACACATCACACACCCGATATTCTCACCACTGTGTCTACCCCGACTCATCAAACACCTGACATTTTCACCACCACACATCACACACCGGACATTCTCACCACCAACACATCACACACCGGACATTCTCACCACCATAATTAGGGGCACAGACAGGGCAATCTGCCACAAAGACCGGGATCGTCGAACAGTATGTTGTTTACCTGGGGCCCGAGTTTGACATATCGCGGATCGGGTTGACAGACTGCTGGGTGGGGCTGGTGAGAATCCAAGCTTCATGGTCCACATTGGCACCAATGGGCAAGTTAGAGGTAGGTGGAGTGTCCTTAAAAATATTTCAGGCACTTAGGCCCCAAAAGCTCAAGGCATGGACCTCCAAAGTAAAATTTTCAGAAAATTACCTGTTTTACGAGCCACACCAGAGAGGTAGAGGGAGATTAGAGGTGAATAAGTGGCTCAAAAATTGGTGTTGGAAAGAGGGATTTGGGTTTTTGGAGAACTTTGGGGTGACTTCTGTCTTGGGCTACAGACTCTATGCTAGGATGGGCTGCACCTAAATGGGAGGGTGCAGCTGTTTTTGGGGGACAAAATGGCCCGGAAGTTTTGGGGGAATATTTAAACTAGAGACTGGGGGAGGATAACTACAAAGATAGCATGCAAGATAGTGGGAAAATAGAGAGCTGGGGATTAGTAATAAATCAGGGGTTTGGGGTGGGTAGGGGAGGGGGGTGGTAAGAAAAAGCAATAGTTTTAGAAAATAAATCCCATGGGGAGAAAAAGAAATTAAAAACCTGAAAAGTCTCCTTAAAATTTATGCCCAAGCCCCCCCGATACCCAATGCCTAGGAGTTCCCCCCCTGGAACCCCAAACCAAAATAAATGAACTAGAAATTACTAATAGCTTAGAAAAGAAAAATTATGAACCCAATAGTGGGATAACAGAGTAAAACCCAAATGGGCTGGACAGCGAAAAAAGCGTACGAACTCGGGCGTTAAAAACCTTAACAGGAAATAAAACAAGTCCCTATTACAAAGGGAATCGTAAAAGACCCGGAAACAGGGGGGGAGGGTGGGGTCCCCTTGTCCCCCCCCCCCCCCCCCTCCTATGTAAAAATCCCCCTGTTCCCCCCTGAAGCCAAACCACCTGCGGGAAAGATATAAGGTACAATGTAAGAGGAAAACAAGTGGAATTCCAATTTAATGGGTAAATATAACAATTGGGGGGTGTCATAACACATAACAATAATAAAATACCTAAATCATAGGGGTCGACCCAATAGCCCCCCCCCCCAAAGGTATAACAGAAACCCAGTAGAATATGGTACTCCCCTCCTCAGGCCAAAATAGAATTAGGCCGGCTTAAAACAGAATGGAAAGTGGGTTATTAATTATTTGGGGCCCCGGAACTATTTAAACTAATCCCCAGACATCAATTGGGAAAATCCCTGAAAAAAACCCCCTGTAGCTCCTCCCCACCAAAGGGTAACTAAGGTTTTTTTTTTGTTCAAATAACTTTAAGATTGTATAATTTAGAACCCATATTGGGCCAAATAATGGTTGGCAAAGTGAACCCGAACTCAGAGGAATATAAAGGCCCCCTTCTAGATTTAATAATTTGACCCCTAATAAGAACCTAAACCCAGAGTAAAAAAAAAAACAAAATGGTACCCAAGGATTGAGTGGGCACCCTGGTAAAATAAAGTGGACCCCATAAAAATATAATAAAATTTTCCGTTTTATTTAATCCACCCCCCTATCAATAGAGGGTTTTTTTTTTGTCAAAGGACCACAAAAAAAAACACCTCAATTTTTTAGAGGACAGGCCTAGAATTTTATTCTGCTTAAGGGAGGCCCCAGAAGGGGCCACCCCCAAAAAACCCGTATTGGAAAAACCCTGGACAATGTTTGTTTGTTTTAAATATTGGGCAGAAAATACACAAAAAAAATAATAAATTGGGAATTGTATATGTTTAAAAAAACAAAATCCTAGGCATTAAACCAACTGGTGAAGAGGTACCCATACCTTAATTGGTAAAATAAAATAAATTAGAAATACAAGGAAAAAAAAACCAATGTGGGGGGAATTCAACAGTGGGGAATGTAAAAAAAAGATGCCCCAATTAAAAAACCAAAAAAGAAAAGCGTTTTTTTTCCCACCTAAACTTAAAACAAAAGGAAGGGGTCGTTGAAAGGGAGTGGGTGCACTAAAGAAGCCCAAAAGGGAAAAAAAAAAATAAAGGTGGGGGGGGTGGGGGGGTAAACAATAAAAGCAAAAGGGAGCAAAAAGCTGGAAGACCGGAAAAATGACCGTATAAATCCGCCCCCAAAAAGGAAAAGTAAAAAAACTGTTAAACCTTCAAAAAAAATATTTTTTTTAACTATATAAATTCGGTAAAAAAAAGAAAAAAGATAAAACCAGAAAAATTGTTGGCCCCCCTTTTTAGAAAAAAATTTAAACTAGGGAGAGATCCCGTAGAAAAAGGGCGATTGAAGAAAAAAACAAACCCTATTTATAACCACTTTTTTTTCCTCTCTTACTTTTTATTTAACCGAGGGGAGGAAAAAAAGGAAGCCTCCCCGATGAAAACAGAGGGGATGATTTAATTAATTTTAAACTCCAACCTTAAAAAAAGTTTATTTTTTTCACCTTGGTCTTTTACCCCCATGAAAGAAATGGGGCCAAAAGCCTTTCCATCTTTAGAAGAATTAAAATATACAAATCCCCCCAGGTCACCAAGAATTGGTGATAACAACCCTACTCCACTGTTTCCCCCCACCCCTTAAATTGGATTTAAAGTTGGGGAAGATGTCCATAGTATTTAGTGCCCCCAGGTTCCTTTAAATTTAATTATGGGACTTGTCTAAATAACGGGGGTTATTAAAGATCCCCCACCAGGTCTTGGCCCCGCAAATAGCAAAATGGGGGGTGCCAATATTCAAAAAAGGGGTTCGCAAAAAAAGGTATAAATCCAGGAACACCTATCAGGCCGTTTAAAAGTTTATTTTAGGGACCCCTCTGTTTATGTTAGTTAAACAAATATTGTTTTGAAAGGTTTTTTTCCCCTCCAGAGATGCTTTAAATCCCTGGAGTTATCTCACAGTGAAAATTATATGTAATAAACCCCATTCCAGCAAACAATGGGTTTTTAAAATGAAAGGATCGGTTTTTACCTGGTCCACAGACTAATCCCACATCCAAGCTTCTATGAGGAAAAGTTCATGGTGTTTAAGACCTGGGATCCGGGGGTGAGGGCAAACACGGAAGTTTGGGGGTCCCTCCAATAACCTAGAAATTTTTCTAAAGGCCATTTGATACGGTGGGCTCCCCAACATAAAAAAAGGTAATGGCAAAAAGTAAAAATGACGAAATTGCCCCTTTGGGAACCTTGGGGGAAGGTACGTTTGGTTGTGTGCAAAGTTAGGGGTAAGCCCCCAACCTGGCCTCCCACTGAATAGAAAACACAGGGTGGGTGAAATTAAACGGTAAAAACAAACAAATAACTCTCTGACTGGATTGGCCTGGTTAACTAGATGGGGGAAACCACAAAGGGTTCCCCCCAGTAAAAAAATTTGGCCCCTAAAATTCCCTCTTCCACAAAACATTTTCCAATTAAACCTCTAATCCCTTAACACTATGGCCTTTGCACAAGTAGAAATAAAATCGATCTTTGCAGAAACGATTTAACAAAACTCTGTTAAAAAGTAAATCAAAACCACCAAATAGAAGGAAAATTAATGTGGGTTTTATTAACAAAGGATCCCCTGGAATAAAAGTTTTTTATGGGAGGCCCTGGGGCCCCCTAGGGGATAATGGGGGGCAGATTGGAAGTTTAACACAGATATTAAATGGACAGAGGTTTATGCACAATGGGGAAAAGAAAAAATCCCATTACATGTAAAAACTTAACATTGTTAAAAATTGAAAAAAAAGGCCTTGGGTATAAAAAGTGACCGCCCCATGGAAGAAGGAACTTTTTGGGGAATTAAATCCCTGGGGGGTGGTGGAACAGTAAAACCGTTGTTAAAAATTTGGTAAAGCAAGCCCAGTGTCACCATAAACAGCAGCCCTGGCCCAAGGGCAAAAAATTATGAATCCCAATGGGTTGGGGCAATAAATTAGAAGGGGCCCACCATAGAGGGCAATACATGAAAAAAATGAAAAAGGACCATTAAATTCCCCCTTCCTTCCCATTATACAAGTCCCTCCCACTGGATTTTTTAGACCAACACATGGAATTTTAAATTGGGGTTTGTTACAGTTATTTTTTGCGGGCAACCCCAGTGGTTGCCACAGGACAAGAAAAGACCATTTTGTAAAAGAGCCCCTTTGAAAAAACAAAAAGGTAACAAAAGGGCCCCGGGCACCCCAAACAAAAAATATAAAATAAAAAATGACTGGGATGAAAAACTACATATAGAATCCCCCGTAGAAAAAAGATTAAAAAAGCAAAAATTTATGGGGTTTTTTTATTTAGTTATTTTAGAAGAAAAGGAAAAAACGGCATTTTTTTCCGTTGGGACATAATAAATGGTGTTTTATAAAATACAAAATCAAAGGTCCCCCAAATTATAGAGGAAATTCTCCCCCCCCCCCTCGCCAATATTTAAATTATATACCACAGGGCCCCGTTATCTAGAACAAAAAGCCAGGGTGGCATCCTCTACGTCCTTTTGAGGACAACCGAAAAAGATTATTTTTCACATTAATCAAAAAATAGAAAGGGAAATGTTCTTTTAAACTGTTAAAGAGACAGATTGAAAGACATGTTGGAAACTCACTCCGTGCCAATAGGAAACTTGGTCATGGTGGGAAATTTCACCCACTAACCGAAGTTTTTTTCCCAAGAAAGGGTTGTGTGAATGCCAAATATAGTTCTGGGTAGGCAAAAAAAATAATTATAAAAATATAACAAAAGTTTTATAGTGGTCCCTAGTGATTCCTGGTAGAGGGTCATTGAATCCAGGGAATTATTTTTCCCCGATTGGGCAAAATAGAAATTGGGAGTCGGTAGACGGAAAATTTTTTTTCCCTAAAAAAAATGAAAAAGGGGACAATTTTGCTATTATTTCCTTAACCCCATTTGTGGGGGTTTTTTTTTTTGGGCTTTTCCCCTCTTTGGATCAACACCCTTTTTTAGCACAACAGGCCCCCCTGAACTGGAATGGGGACCGTCCATTCGTTTCTTTTTTTTTCGGCCCCCCACTTACAAACCCTATAAATGAAAAACCATGAAAAACACATCAACACACCCGGACCATATTCTCCTCCACACCACCAACCCCCATCACAACACCCGACAAAAAATCCCTCAAACCACAGTTGTTTTTTAATTTAAACAACCGCCACCCATCACAACATACCAAGAACCCATTTCTTTTTCCCACCGTGATCCCCCCCCCCACCCCTAGCCCCACCCTACGATACAAACAACCGTTCCATTCCCTCACGACCCACAAAACAACACCCAAAGACAACCCAGCCATTCTCACCAAACAACAAGTGGGGGGTTTTACACCACCCGACATCAGAACAACACCACACCGAGAAAACCCCATTCTCTTTACCACCCGTTTTTCCCCTAACCACCCCAAACACATATATCAAGAACACCAACAAAACCCGCGCCAGAAACATTTCCCTCACCACCAAACACATCAACACCAACCGGACCAATTCTACACCACCAACCAACATCCACACACCGAAAAACACAACCCCGATATTCCTCTCAATATCCCCCTGCCCCCACCCACCAAATGTTTGTTAACACACACAATAAAACATCAAAACACACCAGAAAACATTCCCCCCCCCCTCCAACCACCCCATGTTCGACACCAACCATAATAATCCACACACCGAAACATTTCCCCCCCCCTCACCGACCGAACCACATAAACACACCCAACCACACGGAACCCCCATTCCCCCCCTTAACCGACCCCAAAACAAACATGCCCAACAACAACCCACGATATTCGCCCCTCCACCCACTGTGTCCCTACCCCGACCCTCATCCCAAACACCTGACCATTTCACCCACCACACCATCACTACACCTTGGGGAAAGTAACACTGGGACCCCATTCCTCCGACCAATCATCACTCACAAACTAGAACACCCGGACCATTCCTCCACCCATACCCAACGAAACAAATCAACACAACTTTCCGAAACAAATTCACTCCACCACAGTGGTGTTTTACTCAACCGCACACAAATCACCAACACCAAAGAACCACTATGCCCTTTCCCCACTGTCTGTGTTCCCCCCCTTACCCACCACCAACACATCCACAAACAAACCAGAACCACCCCATTCCTCCAACCCACCCAACACAATCCACACCACCAGACCCCAATTTCTTCAACCACCAACAACCTTCACTAAACAACATGACCCCCCCCTTTCCCTCAACCACCCAACTACTTCCAACCCACCCACCCGGAACCCATTACTCCCCACCACCAACCCACAATCACACAACGGGACAAACCCCCCCCATTTACGTCACCAACCAAACCACACCCACACAAAACCGGAACAGGTTCCCCCCCCCCCTCCCACCCCCTCAAACCAACCCCAACAACATCCCAACAACAACAGAACATAACCTTCACCACCAACAACATCCCCCACCCTACCCCCAGAACAATTTCACCACCACAGTGTATTATTACACAGAACCAAAATCACAAGAACCCAAATACATTTTTCACCACCCCATGTACTAACCCCCGGAACAACATCACACAAAACCAGACAATTCTAAAAATAAAAACCACCCCAATTTTCCCTACACACCGACAACCCAGTTCACAAACCGACCAGAACCATTCCTCCAGACCGTTCCGCCACTCCCCATAACACCAACCGGAGACCCCACAATCAACACACCCAGAACAATTCTCACCAAGACCGTGTCCCCCCCGAAAAAAAAAACCCCAACCACAATTAACACCAGTGTAGACCCCTTTTCCCCCCTCCACCCAGTCGGTGAAATCTTAACCCCCAAAAAAAAAAATCTCCCACACCCCGGCCATCTTCACCACCCATAATTCTACCACCCCTGGACCAACATCACACACCAAAAACATTCCTCGAAACCACCCCGACCAAACCCCATCCAAAAACACCCGGTACCATATCCTCCATTACGCGACACATCCAAAACCAACATCCGTACCCCATTCCCCGCCCTCCGACCGTCAACACAATCCCCCAAAAACCCTGGGAACATATTCCCTTTCACATACTTGTTGGTCCACCCTACCCCCTTACCCCACATTTCAACACAAGGGAACATACCCCCCCTCACCACCCGATGTGTGGGTAGTGTTAAAAAAAACCCCCCCACGACCAATCCGAACCACCACCCAATAAACAAAACAAATTTCTCAACCCAAACCGAACCAAACATGAAAAAAACCAACAAACCTAGGACATTCTCACCAACCGACACAATGAAACACACCAAGAAAACAATCTCACCAAACCGGAACAACATAGGACACAACACACCCAAAAAACAATCCACTCACCACCTGACCACCAAATCCACACCACAGAACATTTCCCACCCACCAATTGTGTTTTACCCCAACCCACAATCCCAGCAAACACCCAGACAATCCTAACCCAACTGACCATTAATCACACCTCCGGAACAATTCCCCCTCAACCAGACCAAGAATGGTGGGGGGTGTTCACACCCGAAAACACTCACCTCCACACAACCAGATCTATTTCTCGCCACTGGACAACATCCCCACACCCACCAGAATAATTAACTCCCAACCTTACGACAATTCACACAGACGGAGAAACATTTTCCCCTACCCCAACCACCGACCCCAACACATCACACACCAAAAAACATTCTTCTACCACAACCCATGACTACAACCAACAAACATCAAACACAACCGAGTTTTTTTTTTCTCCACCAACCGGGGGGACATCGATCCAAACGAACAACCCCGAACATTTCCCCTCACACTCTTCCGACAAACTCACACACCGTACTTTATTTCCCCCACACCAACCGACGACATATCAAATACCACCCCCGACCTCCTCCTACACCACCGTAAAAAGTCCACCTTTCACTAACAACATCACCTTTCACCATACATTCCCTCCACCACTGTGACACCATTCACACACCAAACCCATTTCCTTTTTCACCACAGTGGGTCCCCCCCTACACCGACCATCCCACAACAACCCGTACTAGTTCCACCCCCCCCTCACCCATTTCATGTTCCCTAACTCCCCCCCAACAACAATCAAACAACACCATGGGGTGAAAACATTCTCCCCACCTAACTTGACAACCAAATCCTAAACAAACTCACCCGAACAATTCTCACCACCGAGCACATCCACACACCGAAACATTATCACCAAAGCCACCGAACACATCAAAACACACCGGTAATAATACCAGTTTTCCCTTCAAAACAAACCACCAACAGAACAATCACAACACCTAAGAAAAAAAACATTTCTATCACCATGTTCCTTGCAACCGACACAAGAATTCAACCCACAAACACCTGAACTATATCAACCACCGACAAACCAATCCACAATTTAAACCCAAACAATCCCCCTCACACACCGACCGCATCCAACAAACACCGAACAAGAATACATTCCCTCTAAAACCGACGTGGTGTTTATATACCCAACACAAGAAATAACATTTTTGGGACCATAAAAAATTTTTTGTCAAACCAAACCGTTTATCCCCACCCTTAACACCGAAACTCCACACATCCCAGAAAAAAACATTTTTTCTCTCCCGCGCCCCCCACATGACACATTTCACAAACACCTGAACATTTCACACCCATCGACAACCATCAAAAAACAACACGGACATTACCCTCACCCACCTCAAGTGTCTTTACCACCGACCAACAATTTCAACAACACTGGCAAGACCCCATTTCCTCCACCTACCCCCACACATCCATAACGACTGGGAAAATTTTTTATACTTTTTTGGTATCATACCTCCTCCCCCCACCAAGAAAAATCAAAACACTAACAACATTATAAACCAAACCTAGGACATTTTCTTCACTACCGCAACTAAACAAAAAAAAACGGACCACACATATATACCAAATGAACCAATTTCCTCTCACCGCCATGGTGGTACACCCGAACAGCCAATTACAAACTGGGAACATTTCTCACCACCCGCATAATTCTACTCCGAACCCAACACAAAAAAATTAAATTACAAATCGGACCCGATACTTCCACGCTTAAACCCGAACCCGCATCTACATCAACAAACATAATTAA
This sequence comes from Phyllomedusa bahiana, assembly GCA_025379985.1. NCBI lineage: Eukaryota > Metazoa > Chordata > Amphibia > Anura > Hylidae > Phyllomedusa > Phyllomedusa bahiana. Next base: position 33,114 of record JAODAL010023448.1, read on the forward strand.
ACCACCAGACAGTACCCCTCCCCCCCAACACCACCAACACCAATCCCGTTAAACAACCGTAGAACCAATTTCTTTCCACCACCAATGTCAGCCTACATGGACGCCCCCCCCACATCCATTACCCACCCGGACCCCCATACCTCCACCACCCCCCTCAATCCTACAAATTTGACCCAACATTTGTTATATCCACGGACCCATACTCCCCCACCCTACTGCAACCCCTACCAACTGGACAATCAACAACACAAGACAATTCCCTCCACCACAATTGGTATACGACACAACAATCTCATAAAAACCACCCTAAAAACCTTCTTCTCACCAGTCCCTACACCCAACCAGAAATCCACACTGGGAACCATTTTTCCCCCCTCAAACCACTGGTTGTTCCTACAACCAGGAGATCCATACGCCAAACCGCAATTTTCAACCACCATGTTTTCCTAACACCCAAAACAACAAATCCATAACACCCAAGAAAAGACATTCTCCATCATTGTGTCCCCCGACCACACCTATCCCCGAAACACATTTAATACACTAACCTTCTCACCATTTGGTGTAAAATACACCCAACCACAAATGTTTCATACAATCCCCCCAAGACCATTCCCCCCCACCACCAGCTACCCCTGGGGGGTCCCTAAACCCCCGCGAACACATACCCATACACTGGAACCATTTCCTCTACCAAAACCTTTTGGTACTCCCCTCCCCCCCCCCCCCCCCCAGTAACCAATCTCACCCCCGATTGGTCCCCCTAAACACTGACACAAAATCCATACACCTGGAACACATACCCCCTTTACCCCTTAACCTTATTCCGAAAAGAATTATATTTCCAGAGCCATTTTTTTTCACCCACCCCTGTGTCCCATAACAACCCATTAAACGACACATCTATACAACCAGAACCATTATGTCAACCAAAAACATTGTCTAACATACCTGTGACACATCATAACACTGGAACCATTCTCCACCACATAAAAATCTATAACACAATAAGAATTTTATATTCCTTAGAACATTTTTTACCTCCCACTTTGTTTCCCCTACCCCCAAAACACATCTATAACAAACCTGGGAACCCAAATCTCACCACTTTTGTGGGCGGGAACAATTCTCCACCAACACCCGTGTTTTTTCTCCCACCTATACCGACACATTCAAAATAACAACCGAACCATTCCTTCAAAACCAAACCATGGTTCCCCCCCACATCAAACACAATCCATAAACACCTAAGACCATTCCTCACCACCCCCCCCCCACCCATGGTCTTAACCCGACAACTATCCCCATAGTACCAACCCAAGAACAATTCCCTCACCACTGTGTCCCCCTAATAACCGGACCCACATCCATACCAACCCGTACCATTTCCCCGCTCACCAAGACACCCCTTGGTCTACCCCTCCAACACATCCCCATACCACCAAGATTACATTTCCGCTCACCCCACACCTTTTGGTCCCTAACACCATACCCCACCTCATAACACCAGAATACCATTTCCTCCCCCAAACCACCAAAACCAACACCCCCCACCACACCCCCTAACATTCTTCCACCACCAAATTTATATACCCGAAAAAGAAAGGATTTTAATAACAACCCCGGGACAATCACCACACTACTGGGTTGTTTATACCAACCCCACCTTAATCCATATTATTTTTTACTTAACCACCAATGGGCTTACCAATGAACGCATCCCCATAACAACACAAGGCAACCCAACCCACCGTTGTCCTCCAATAAATGACCATCATAATTACACCCCCCCAAAAATGTCCCCTTTAACCATTTGACACAATTCCCATACCGCCCAAGGAAACCATTTTTAAAAATCAAAGTGTCCTAAACAACCTGGGACCAAGTTTTTCCTCATGCCACTCAACCACCCTTTTTGGTCCCCCTCCTACCATTAAAAAAACGCGCAATCATACAACCAGGAAAAAACATTTACTCAACCACCATGTGTCTACGCCCAAACAAACCATTTAATATTTCCACCATAGAAATGTTTACAAGGACCCCTTATACACCCCGGGAGATTTCTCACCCATCATCTTCTTTACCACCCAAACCCAAACATTCCAAAACACCCCAGACCATCCCCCTCATCGCCCATGTCCCCTATTACACTTGATACATCAGTACAATGGATAAACACACCACAACCCTGTTCCCCTACACAAAAAAAACCAATTCCATCATTTTCACTGGAAAAACATTTTTCACCACCATGGTCCCCCTAAAACGCCTGACTCCAACATAAAATTATTTCCTCACCAGTATGGGTCTACAGGAACAAAATTTAAAAATACACCAACCCCGGAGCTATTTCCTCACCCAACGCAGTTCCCCCCTAACACCAACACTAATCATAAACCCAAACAAGGCCAATCCCCTCACTACCCGTGTTACTACAACTGGACACATTTTAAAATACACCCCAGATATACCTCATCCACAAAATGGTCCCCACACCCCAAACTACATTCCAAAAAACAAACAAAGGCCCATCTTTCTTCTATCCACCGTGGTCTGACTACCCAACCATATCATACAACCACAGACCCATCCCCTCCCAAATAGCACAATGTCCCCCTACACCCAACACATCATCATAACAACAAAGGCAATCTAAAAATCATCACTCCACCGTGTCCACCCTCCCTACACAGACAACAAATTAATTACACCTAGATCGTTTTTTCCTTTACCCGAACCCAAAATACTACACTGAAACCCTTCACCCAAAAACATGAAACACCTGGACATTCTCACCAACCCGATGTTCCTACACCACCTGAACATTTTTCTAAAACACCTGTGGGGTGCCTTAAGTTTCCCCCAAATCAAGTGGGCAATGCCCTCCCCATCACCACCTTTTTTTCCCCACGGTCCCCCTCCCTTTTTCAGCCACGTTAAAAGAGGCTGAACGGAAAACGGATAAGGATGGTCCCCCCCCCCACCCCGCCTTTTTTGTTCCCCCCCCGCCTCCACCCTAAAACCTCCCCATGTTTCCCGTACCCGTTCCCCCCCTTATCACAGAAGCCCGCTAAAAACCAACTGCAATGGGGCCCCCACCCCGGAAAAATAAGGAATTCGCCCCCTGCCCCGCCGGACCCCCCCCTAAATAGAGACCATTGGAAACACTTGGGGGGGGAAACCAAGAAACCAGGAAATTTTTAGTAAGATGCTACCCTCATTGGGGGTGGGCCCCCCCATTGGGCAGTTAAAATAAAGCAATGTAGATTAAAAAAAATAGAGGTAATACCCCTGCTTTGGGTGGGCCCCAACCAGCGGAAACTAACATGCAAAGGTGCTCCCTAACTACAAGTAAAAACACAGCACCAAATTACAGGTTTGGAAAAATGAAGAACCGATTTATACACCCCCAAATGACCCTCCCCCAACTTCCCGGTGCTTAGGAGCTCCCTCTGCCCCCCCTCCCACCACCCCCTACTAAATCACGCTTAATCACTTAAGCCCCCCCGTCCCCTAACCCCCTTGTGGGGGCCCCCTCATGCCCCCCCCCTTTTTCCCGATGCCGGACTGCAGAGACCCGCAGATGGGCAGGAATATTTCTGCCTGAATACCAGCAAGTTGGGGGGAACCTGAGCAGGAAGGAAAAAACCCTTGGAAGGAAGTGGGAAAAAAAAACACATTGGAGTGGGGAAGGCTAAAAGATCTATTGTCCAGCCCATGGGATGACAGTGGATCCCACTAAATCCAAGGAAACTCGATATACAGAAGCCCCAAGTACAGTGGGGGCCCCGCAGCTGGGAAAATAGTGGACCCGGAAGTTTTCCATAAGACCAGTGATTTACCCCCAATCCAGGGTCCCCCAAGGTGGCTGGTTGGGTGGGCAATGAATGAGGAAACGTGAACCCCCCAGCTCACTGGTTTGGAAAGCAATCAGGTAACTCCCAGGATACCTTGTATAACACCCTAAAATCACTGAGGGCCAAAAAAACGAGGCCCACAAACGAAAAGGCTCCCGGCACAAATATTCGCATTTTGTACAAGGCCCCCTTGGCCCCCCCCCCAAAAAAAAAAATGGAGATATTTAAAAGAATATGGGGTTGCTAAACGGTTTAAATGCCAAGAAAAGACCCCTGATACTTGGGAGGTGGGGAACAAGTCCCCACCGACGAGGAAAAAAAGGCCTGGAAACTAAAAAGAAAATTGCACACCATTAAACAACATAAAAATACAAACAGCCCCCATACCCCCCATAAACAGAGACCCCCGAAAGGAATGTTTAAACAAGAGGAAAAAGTGCTTATGCACCCTTTAAAATCCCCCTTGGAAAGGGTAGAATACATAAACAACCACCACCCTCCGGTCCCCTAATTCAGTTTTTTCCCAGCCCCAGAATCCCAGACATACCCCCAACAGGCCCCCCAAACCCCCTGTGCAAGCCAAACCCCGCCCCTTCCTAAAAGTTGCTAAGTTTCCTGGTGGACGTACAACCACTGGTAAAAATACCCACCCTCCATTTTTGAATTAACCACTTTTCCTTCCCCTAGACAGTGTACCCAGAGTCAAATGGCGTCAGCCCCAAGTGATCCATCCTCATAACCAAGCGAACCAGGGAATTTCCCACAGGCCCTTTTCAAAAGACCAAGACAGGAAAGCCCTTAAACCCCTCCCCTCGGGGAAGGAGCACCATGAAAAAATTTAGCCGGTGAGGCCACCCGGAAATCCTGGGAAAGGAAGGAAAAAATAAAATCCTGTCCACCCAACATATTAACGTTTCTAATTACAGGAAGAACCCCTAACAATTTGTGTCCCCACTGGAGACAAAATAACCCGAAACTGAGAAAATTGTCCCCCAATTTTGTACTAAAAAATCCCAAAGAAAAATTGAAAACAGAAACAATTCCCCTTTGAAAATTGAGCGTCCAACTGAAGAAAATTTTAAAAAAAAAAAAAAACAAAAAACTTGCCCTGCCACAAAAATTGGGAATGTCCCCAATCTTAAAAAACCGGAAAAATAATTTTTTGGTTTTACCTTCCTTAAGGGCCACTCCCCATCCTGAAAAAAAAAAAAACAATTTTGACTTCGCCGTGGCTTCCCCCCGTGCTCGTCCCCCCCATCCTGCCCCCACAAGGGATTTGTATTCCCCCCTACTCCTCCCCCCCCTGCTCCCAAGCTGGCCCACCAGGGATTTTCCCCACTCCCTCTGGCTCCCCAGCTGTCCCACATGGATTTTTGTGCCCCACCTCCTTTGGTTGCCTTCTAGACTTGTTCTCCCCCCCCCACCCCAGGTAAATTAATGGGCCCCACCTGCTTTGGTGCACCCCAGCCTTGTTTAACAACAGGTAAAATTTGCCCCCTCATCAAATTCCCTAAGGCTTGAGTCCCCCACAGGGTAAAATTTGTCCCCCACTTCCTCTTGGCTCCCCACAGCGTGTCCCACAGGTTATTTGTGGGCCCCCACCTCTCCCTCGGGCCCCCCAGCCCTGGTCCCCACAGGTATTATTAGCCCTTTCCCTCCCCCCCCTCCAGGCTTCCAGCTGTCCGCCCACAGGTATTTAGCCTCACCCCCCCCCCCCTCGGGCCTTTACCACCCCTTGTTCCCCACCAGGTGATTTTTGGGCACCCCAACTTCCCCCTCTTCCGGGCACCCTTCCCACCCACCAGTTTTTTTATCACAAGGATAATTTGTTCCATCCACCCTACCCTTCCCCTTTGGGCTAACCACTGTCCACAGGGAATTTTTGGCCCACCCCGCTCCCTCGTGAGCTCCCAGCTTAGTTTTTCCCCACCAGGGAAATTTGGCCCCCACACCCTCGGGGCCATCCCAAGCCAGGTGTCCCCCCCCACCCCCCACCCAACAGGGGATTTTTTAGGGCCCCCAACTCGTCCGGGCCTTTCCCCCAGCTGTCCCCACAGGGGATTTTTGCCCCAGCCCCCTCGGGGATTTTTTTCCCCCCTGCCTTGTCCCCAACAAGGTATTTTGGCCCACTTTATTGATTGTTTTTGTGGCTCCCCCAGCTGTTTCCCCCCACCCAATGTTAATTTTGGCCCCTCACCTATACCCCGTTGTGCCCTTCCCCCCCCAGCCTACCCACTAATGTATTTGCCCCCCACTGGGCACCATGTGCTCCGAACCCCCACCCAGGTTAGTTGCCCCCCCACCTGGGCCTTGGCGCGTCCATCCACCTGTCCACACCACAAGGAAAAATTTTATAATCCCATTTTCCTCTTTTTTGGTGCTAAAAAGCCTATTTGTAAAACACCAGGTTACTTGGCTACCACCTCCTATTGCCCCTCCAAGCTTTGTTAACACAGGTAATTGGACCCAACCCCTTGTGGGCTCCCAGCTTGGATTCCAATAGGTTTTATTTTTTGACCATTCCTCATAACCTTCCCCCAGCTGGATCCACAGGATAAAATTTTGGGCCCCACTATTCCCTCCCCGTTGCCTTAACAGCCCTTGTTCCCCCCCCGACCAAGAGTATTTCCGGCCCACCTTCCCCCCTCGTGCTCCCCCAGCCTCAGCAACAGATTAATTTTTGGGCTCAGCAACTCCGTTAAATTCCTCCAGGCTGTCCACAGGTAAAATTTTGTCCCTTCCCCCCACCCCCCCCCATATCTTTAGCTCCAGCCTTTTGTTTCACCACTGGATGTTGTGCCCACACCTCGGCTCCAATCGTTCCCCACAGGCCATTTTTGGCCGGCCCCAAATCCTCGTGCTCCGCAGCGGTCCCCCCCAATAATATTCAAATTTTTTTGCCCCCCCACCTTTCCTCATGTTGGCAAGCTTCCTAACACAAGGTTTTTTGTCCCCCCCACTCCCCTTCATGCCTCCAGCCCACCTTGGTCCCAACAGGTAATTTTAACCCAATACCTTTTCCTACGTGGCTTTCGTACCCCAACTCCTCCCCACAAAGTATTTTTTGGGGCCTAAACTACCTCGTTGGTTCCACCCCCATCCCCCCACCCTCCACCCCACCCACCCCCCCCCCCACTCCCCCTCCCCCACATCCAAAGGTGTTTGTCCCCACTTAGTGGTTTTGGTGGGGCCCCCACCTCCCCCTTGTGTTTTCCCCAGCTGATCCACAGGTTTAAAAATATGGCCATTACCTCTCCCCTACCCACCCCTGGTGTCTCCCAGCTGTACAACAGTTTAAATTTTTGGGTTTTGGCCACCCCCCCCCCACTGCCTCAATGTTTCCCCAACCTGGCCCCCTGCTGTTCCCCATTAGGTATTTGGCCAACCTATTTCATGCCCCCCCCAGCCTGCCCCAACAGATTTTTTTTTTGCCCCCAACTTCCTCCCATTTGGTGTTTTTTTCTAGCCTGGTCCCTCCAGGTGGTGGGTGGGGGGGAAAGGGTGTCCACTTTCCTCACCAAACTGCAAAGGTTTTCAGCCTCCTTTCCCTACAAATGGTCCCAAAATAGGATCAGGGGTCTCTTAGTGCCCCTGCAAAATATCCCCAGTGTTGGTTTTTTATTTTACTCTCCAGCCATTGTAAAGGATTGTGTTTTTTAGCTGTTGTAAAATTTTTTGGTCCATTATTAATGTTTGGAAATGAAAAATAGGAAACCATGCCCTGCCCCCCCCTGCCCAAGCTTTAAGAAAAAAACCAAGCCCTGTTCTGGTGACCTCCCACCCCCCCTGGGCCAGCCCCCCATTTCCCACTCCCAAGAAAATTGCCTTGAATAGTCCCCCCCCTTGAGATCCCAAAATTGTACCCTGGCACAATTCCCCCCAAACCCCCCTGGTGGGCCTCCATTTAAAATAGCAAAGCAGCCCCAAAACAAATAACCCAAGCCCCTCCCATGGGATGTCCAACCGTTAAGTAGACAAACCGTTTCCCCGATTTTTCTTTGTTTAGGCCTTATTACATATTTTTTTGGTGTTCTGGTGAACAATAGAGGCCAGTGGGGGTTTACCTTTTGCCGTAGAAAAATCCCTCCAGTAATTATGGTCTCCCATCTGTTTCCCCAAAAAATAACTTTCTCCCAGAAAGCATTTTTATGGCAAAATCCTTAGGCAAATTCCCCCATCAGTTCCCCCACCCCTGACCCTCCTTTTATAAGTGGTTTTATTGGCTTATTAAAGCCAGAAAAAAGAGATTTTTTTTTCCCCTCCCCTCAAGTTTGTCCCCCCCCCCTTCCATTTAAGGAATGGACGGTGGGCCGATCCTGATGTTCCACCCCTTTGAAACCCCAATGGTAGTTTTTCACGAAATCATCTTTTGGAAGTTGGTTTTTTTTGGGCTTCTTTAGTTTTTAGTACCAATTTGGATAAATTTTTATCCCATCTCCCTTTCCCCGAATTTCCTTCAATCGGTTTTTTCCCTCTTGTGGGACCCCCAAGTCCCCCCCACCCCCCCCCAGGGGTAGTCCCAAAAATCAACCAGTCCCTCCATTTTGGGACTAACACTTTTTCTGGAAATAAAAGTGTAGCAGCAATAAACCTAAAAAAAATTGATCTGTTTGGAGAGGTCATATCGGGTTTACCTGTAACCTGTTTGTATTATTTCCTTCCTTATCTCCTGATACAATTCGATCTTCAGCTTCCTTCGGTCCCTGTTCAGTGCAGTACACACCATGATACCAAACAGCACATTGACTACTTTTCACCTTGTAAATAGGCAGACTAACTAATTACAATTGTGAAGACCCTGATTACAGGATGCACCTTAGCATAACATGTCCCTGTGGTTAAATTTTCTTCAATCATTTCTAGAGTGACTGGAATTATGTCCAGGCCGGTGTTATTAATTTGGTATTTTACAATTTTTGGGTTGAAAAACAAATCAGAAGCAATTTCCATTAGTTGATTTTCCATAAATTTACATTTATGGTTTCTTTTGTCAGTTTCCGGTTATTTTAGTGACCACTGTGGGGTTTTCTTTCTTTAACTGGAGGGGAACGACAATTTTGATCATGTGGGTATATGTCAAAAAGTCATAGAGGCTCAAAACAACCCACCCAAAAAGAGATAAGTCGAGTAGCAGGCAGCTCGCGACCACCTCCATGATAAACTTATTTGAGCGTCTGGACATCATGATACAGGGACTGTTCGTGCGGATTGATGCAAGGACGGTATTTTACCCTCCTTCCATCCCCATATCCTACACTGCTGACCCTTCTACAGACACTACCCTCCTTCCATCCCCAAACCTACACTGCGAAAACCCCTCTAAAGACACTACCCTCCTTCCATCCCCATATCCTACACTGCTGACCCTTCTACAGACACTACCCTCCTTCCATCCCATATCCTACACTGCTGACCCTTCTACAGACACCACCCTCCTTCCATCCCATATCCTACACTGATGACCATTCTACAGACACCACCCTCCTTCCATCCCATATCCTACACTGCTGACCCTTCTACAGACACCACCCTCCTTCCATCCCATATCCTACACTGCTGACCCTTCTACAGACACCACCCTCCTTCCATCCCCATATCCTACACTGCTGACCCTTCTACAGACACCACCCTCGTCCATCCCCATATCCTACACTGCTGACCCTTCCACAGACACCACCCTCCTTCCATCCCCATATCCTACACTGCTGACCCTTCTACAGACACCACCCTCCTTCCATCCCCATATCCTACACTGCTGACCCTTCTACAGACACCACCCTCCTTCCATCCCATATCCTACACTGCTGACCCTTCTACAGACACTACCCTCCTTCCATCCCATATCCTACACTGCTGACCCTTCTACAGACACCACCCTCCTTCCATCCCCATATCCTACACTGCTGACCCTTCCACAGACACCACCCTCCCTCCATCCCATATCCTACACTGCTGACCCTTCCACAGACACCACCCTCCTTCCATCCCATATCCTACACTGCTGACCCTTCCACAGACACCACCCTCCTTCCATCCCATATCCTACACTGCTGACCCTTCTACAGACACTACCCTCCTTCCATCCCCATATCCTACACTGCTGACCCTTCTACAGACACCACCCTCCTTCCATCCCATATCCTACACTGCTGACCCTTCTACAGACACCACCCTCCTTCCATCCCATATCCTACACTGCTGACCCTTCCACAGACACCACCCTCCTTCCATCCCCATATCCTACACTGCTGACCCTTCCACAGACACCACCCTCCTTCCATCCCCATATCCTACACTGCTGACCCTTCTACAGACACTACCCTCCTTCCATCCCATATCCTAAACTGCTGACCCTTCCACAGACACCACCCTCCCTCCATCCCATATCCTACACTGCTGACCCTTCCACAGACACCACCCTCCTTCCATCCCATATCCTACACTGCTGACCCTTCTACTACAACCCCCCTCGTCCATCCCCATAACCAACACTGCTGACCCTTCCACAGACACCACCCTCCTTCCATCCCATATCCTACACTGCTGACCCTTCTACAGACACCACCCTCCTTCCATCCCCATATCCTACACTGCTGAAACCATCTACAGAACCACCACCCCCTACCTCCCCATATCCTACACTGCTGACCCCTTCTACATACACCACCCTCCTTCCATCCCCATATCCTACACTGCTGACCCTTTTAAAGACACTACCCTCCTTCCATCCCCATATCCTACACTGCTGACCCTTCTACAGACACTACCCTCCTTCCATCCCCATATCCTACACTGCTGACCCTTCTACAGACACTACCCTCCTTCCATCCCCATATCCTACACTGCTGACCCTTCTACAGACACTACCCTCCTTCCATCCCCATATCCTACACTGCTGACCCTTCTACAGACACTACCCTCCTTCCATCCCCATATCCTACACTGCTGACCCTTCTACAGACACCACCCTCCTTCCATCCCATATCCTACACTGCTGACCCTTCTACAGACACCACCCTCCTTCCATCCCATATCCTACACTTGCAAACCCTTCTAAAAGACACTACCCTCCCTTTTCCCTCCCATATCCTACATGCTGACCCTTCTACACTAAACCCCCCTCCATCCCCATATCCTACACTGCTGACCCTTCTACAAAACCACCCTCCATTTCCCCCCATATCCTAAACTGCTGACCCCTTCCACAGACCCCACCCTCCCTCCATCCCATATCCCACCCCTGCTGACCCTTCTAAAACTACCCCCTTCCCTCCCCATATCCTACACTGCTGACCCTTCTACAGAAACAACCATCCTTCCATCCCATATCCTAAACTGCTGACCCTTCCACAGACACTACCCTCCTTCCCATTCCCCATATCCACACTCTTGACCCCTTCTACAACACCTTACCCTCCTTCCCCTCCCCATATCCCTACACTGCTGACCCTTCTAAGACAAACCCCCCTCTTTCCCTTCCATAAACCACACTGCTGACCCTTCTACAGACAACCCCTCCTTCCAATCCATATCCTTACACTGCTGACCCTTTTACAGACACTACCCTCCTTCATCCCATATCCTTACACTGCTGACCCTTCTACAAAACACTACCCCTCCTTCCAACCCATATCCTACACTGCTGACCCTTCAACAGACACAACCCTCCCTCCATCCCATATCCTACACTGCTGACCCTTTTAAAGACACTACCCTCCTTCCATCCCCATATCCTACACTGCTGACCCTTCTACAGACACCACCCTCCTTCCATCCCATTCCTAAAACTGCTGACCCTTCCACAGACAAACCACCCCCCTTCCATCCCATATCCTACACTGCTGACCCTTCCACAGACACCACCCCCTCCATCCCCATATCCTACACTGCTGACCCTTCCACAGACACCACCTTCCTTCCATCCCATACCTACACCTGACCCTTCACAACACCACCCTCCTTTCCCTCCCATATCCTACACTGCTACCCTTCTCAGACACCACCCCGTCCATCCCAACCTACACTGCGACCTTCTACAACACTACCCCCCTTTCCCCCCCATATCCCACACTGCGACCCTTCTAAAAACACTACCCCCTTCCATCCCCATAACCACACTGCTGACCCTTTTTACCGACACCCACCCTCCTTCCATCCCAATCCTAAACCCGCTGACCCTTTCCCAGACACCACCCTCCTTTCCACCCCCTATCCTACACGGACCCCTACAACACCACCCCCCTTCCCCCCCCATATCCTACACTTCTGACCCTTCTCAAAACCACCCCCTTCCATCCCCATATCCACACTGCTGACCCTTCTACAGACATACCCTCCTTTCCCTCCCCAATCCTACACTGCGCCCTTCACAACACTACCCTCCTTCCATCCCCATATCCTCACTGCTGACCCTTTTTAAAAACACCCCTCCTTCCCCTCCCCCATACCAAAACTGCTGACCCTTTACAACACTACCCCCTTTCCCTCCCAAAACCTACACTGCTGACCCTTCTACAGACACCACCCTCCTTCCATCCCATATCCTAAACTGCTGACCCTTCCACAGACACCACCCTCCCTCCATCCCATATCCTACACTGCTGACCCTTCTACACTACCCTCCTTCCATCCCCATATCCTACACTGCTGACCCTTCTACAGACACCACCCTCCTTCCATCCCATATCCTAAACTGCTGACCCTTCCACAGACACCACCCTCCTTCCATCCCCATATCCTACACTGCTGACCCTTCTACAGACACCACCCTCGTCCATCCCATATCCTACACTGCTGACCCTTCTACAGACACTACCCTCCTTCCATCCCCATATCCTACACTGCTGACCCTTCTACAGACACTACCCTCCTTCCATCCCCATATCCTACACTGCTGACCCTTCTACAGACACTACCCTCCTTCCATCCCATATCCTACACTGCTGACCCTTCTATAGACACTACCCTCCTTCCATCCCATATCCTACACTGCTGACCCTTCTACAGACACTACCCTCCTTCCATCCCATATCCTACACTGCTGACCCTTCTACAGACACTACCCTCCTTCCATCCCCATATCCTACACTGCTGACCCTTCTACAGACACCACCCTCCTTCGATCCCATATCCTACACTGCTGACCCTTCTTCCACCATCCCCTTCCTTCCATATAATAAAGCCTTTGTCACCCCCACCCACCCCCTTCCCAGAGAGATGGTCCTTACTGTGCACTTCTTGCCATGGCTGGACTGAAATGAGAGGAAGTCCGAGGACAGTATGGGAGGAAGACAAGACATAGAGGATAAGACACAAGAGTAACGTCTTCTGTACATGCACAAAGTGGAAAGCAGATGGTGCAGGAGCGTGGACGGGGCAGAGCTGGGAGCACAAGCAGAAGCCTTTCCATCCAGTGCCCATCACAACCCCTCCAGGAGCCTAAGGTGAGATGGTGCCCTCAACTACTCCGTCCCACTATGTGAGTGAGCAGTGTGCAGTCAACTAATAGTCACAGTCTCCTCCAGAGCTGCACTCTTAATTCTGCTGCCTTCTTCTATGCTCGGAGTTCACTTAATCTCCCCCTGCTTCAGTGTTAACAGATCATGCCCTGATGAGGAATGAATTACGTTCATATCACTAAATATCAGCGCGGGGTCCGTAATGGGCCCCCACCTCAAGAAGTGAATGCAGCTCTGGAGGACGCGTATCCTAATGTGTAGTGTCCTGTGGGGATTGGCTGGCAGGTAATGTCCAGTTACAGCCTGACTCTTGCTCTGCCATCCTTATTCATGGTACCTCACGTCCTACTTGGCTGTGGAGCTCACTATGACAGGTCGGTCACAGCTCCTCTGTGGAGTCGGGCACCATAGTGTGTAGTGGGTGCGGGGCTGCACATGCACATCCTACGGCCTTCAGTGGACCGGGAGCATGCAGCACCAGATAGGAAGCCAATATTCCCCCATCCACCCCGAGCTTCAAGAATCCGGGGTCCCGTGGTCAGAGGGTGAGATGCCAAGAACTTGTAGCAGGATTCATACTTCTAAAGCCATGCAACAAAAGACACTGCTCAGGAGTGATGCCCGCGCGGCACACAGGGAAGTCGCCAGACCCGCGCTCCGAGGTATTACCCACACCTGGAAAATGTATTCCTTCTAGAACCAAAATATGGACGTCTGCCCCGGTGTGCGAGACAGGCCCCCCGAGAAATCTGAGGAGGTACAGAACCTGTGAAGCTGCTCTCCCATCCATTATATATCTAGAACCTGTGAAGCTGCTCTCCCATTCAGTATATATCATCTAGAACCTGTGAAGCTGCTCTCCCATTAACTATATATCATCCAGAACCTGTGAAGCTGCTCTCCCATCAACTATATATCAGCTAGAACCTGTGAGGCTGCTCTCCCATCCACTATATCATCTAGAACCTGTGAAGCTGCTCTCCCATCCATTATATATATCATCTAGAACCTGTGAGGCTGCTCTCCCATCCCCTATATATCATCTAGAACCTGTGAAGCTGCTTCTCCCATCACTATATATCACTAGAACCTGTGAGGCTGCTCTCCCATCCATATATAATCAAGAACCTGTGAAGCTGCTCTCCCATCCATCTATATATATCATCTAGACCCTGTGAAGCTGCTCTCCCATCCATTCTATATATCATCTAGAACCTGTGAGGCTGCTCTCCCATCCCCTATATATCATCTAGAACCTGTGAAGCTGCTCTCCCATCCACTATATATCATCTAGAACCTGTGAAGCTGCTCTCCCATCCATTATATATAATCAAGAACCTGTGAAGCTGCTCTCCCATCCATTATATATCATCTAGAACCTGTGAAGCTGCTCTCCAATCCACTATATATCATCCAGAACCTGTGAAGCTGCTCTCCCATACATTATATTTCATCTACAACCTGTGACGCTGCTCTCCCATCCACTATATATATCATCTAGAACCTGTGAAGCTGCTCTCCCCTCCATTATATATCATCTATAACCTGTGAAGCTGCTCTCCCATCCACTATATATATCATCTAGAACCTGTGAAGCTGCTCTCCCATCCATTATATATAATCAAGAACCTGTGAAGCTGCTCTCCCATCCACTATATCATCTAGAACCTGTGAAGCTGCTCTGCCATCCACTATATATAATCTAGAACCTGTGAAGCTGCTCTCCCATCCCCTATATATCATCTAGAACCTGTGAAGCTGCTCTCCCATCCACTATATATCATCTAGAACCAGTGAAGCTGCTCTCACATCCACTATATATATATATATATATAATCTAGAACCTGTGAAGCTGCTCTTCCATCCACTATATATCATCTAGAACCTGTGAAGCTGCTCTCCCATCCACTATATATATCATCTAGAACCTGTGAGGCTGCTCTCCCATCCATTATATATCATCCAGAACCTGTGAAGCTGCTCTCCCATCCACTATATATCATCTAGAACCTGTGAAGCTGCTCTCCCATCCATTATATATATCATCTAGAACCTGTGAAGCTGCTCTGCCATCCACTATATATCATCTAGAACCTGTGAAGCTGCTCTCCCATCCACTATATATATCCTCTAGAACCTAAGGCTGCTCTCCCATCCACTAAATATATAATCTAGAACCTGTGAAGCTGCTCTCCCATCCACGATATATCATCCAGAACCTGTGAAGCTGCTCTCCCATCCACTATATATAGAACTTGTGAAGCTGCTCTTCCATCCCCTATATATCATCCAGAACCTGTGAAGCTGCTCTCCCATCCACTATAGATATCATCTAGAACCTGTGAGGCTGCTCTCCCTCCTTATTCATAACCTGTGAGTGCTCCCATCCACTATATATCATCTAGAACCTGTGAAGCTGCTCTCCCATACATTATATTTCATCTAGAACCTGTGAAGCTGTTCTCCCATCCACTATATATATCACATCTAGAACCAGTGAAGCTGCTCTCCCATCCATTATATATAAAATATAGAACGTGTGAAGCTGCTCTCCCATCCACTATATATAATCTAGAACATGTGAAGCTGCTCTCCCATCTATTATATATAATCTATAACGTGTGAAGCTGCTCTCCCATCCATTATATATCATCTAGAACCTGTGAAGCTGCTCTCCCATCCACTATATATCATCTAGAACCTGTGAAGCTGCTCTCCCATCCATTATATATAATCTAGAACCTGTGAAGCTGCTCTCCTATCCACTATATATAATCCAGAACCTGTGAAGCTGCTCTCCCATCCACTATATATCATCCAGAACCTGTGGAGCTGCTCTCCGATCCACTATATCATCTAGAACCTGTGAGCTGCTCTGACATCCACTATATCATCTAGAACCTGTGAAGCTGGTCTCCCATCCAGTATATATATCATCTAGAACCTGTGAAGCTGTTCTCCCATCCACTATAGATATCATCTAGAACCTGTGAAGCTGCTCTCCTTTCCGCTGTATATCATCTAGAACCTGTGAAGCTGCTCTCCTTTCCGCTGTATATCATCTAGAACCTGTGAAGCTGCTCTCCCATCCACTATATATAATCTAGAACATGTGAAGCTGCTCTCCCATCTATTATATATCATCTAGAACCTGTGAAGCTGCTCTCCCATCCACTATATATCATCCAGAACCTCATCTTTAACTCCATATAACTCCTCCTATTACTCCATATAACTCCTCCTATTACTCCATATAACCCCTCCTATTACTCCATATAACTCCTCCTATTACTCCATATAACCCCTCCTATTACTCCATATAACTCCTCCTATTACTCCATATAACCCCTCCTATTACTCCATATAACTCCTCCTATTACTCCATATAACTCCTCCTATTACTCCATATAACCCCTCCTATTACTCCATATAACTCCTTCTACTACTCTGTATAACTCCTCCTATTACTCTACATTACTCCTCCTATTACTCCGTATAAGTCCTCCTATTACTTTGTATAACCCCTCCGATTACTGTGTATAACTCCTCCTACTAATCTGTATAACCCCTCCTATTACTTCACATAACTCCTTCTATTATTCCCGATAACTCCACCTTTTACTCCACATATCTCCTCCTAGTATTTCACATAACTCCGCCTAGTACTCCATATAACTCCTCCTATTGCTTTGTATAACCCCTCCTATTACTCCATATAACCCCTCCTATTACTCCATATAACTCCTCCTATTACTCCATATAACTCCTCCTATTACTCCATATAACCCCTCCTATTACTCCATATAACCCCTCCTATTACTTCACATTATAATTTTCCTATAAGCATCTTTTTCCTGTATACAATTCACACCTTATCAGCGCTCAATCTCCCCTCATCCACTGCACTATGCTTAAATACTCTGTACTGAGTGTTGCTTTAGGACATTTTTACATTGAGGCTTGTTCTTGTCTTTTACGTACTTAGCTTCTTACTCAACAGAGCCAACAAGTCAAGGCCATAATGTGACTGGTCCTCATGCACCCTGTGACTCGCCCACGGCGGGACATGATGTCAGCAGCAGCGCCGCCGCCGTGGAGGAGTGAGGTCATCACAGCTCACCATGCACCATGACTTCAGATACATCAGATGTATCGTAGGAATCAGCGTTGGGTGAAGCATGCCCGGAGTTACCCGTGTCTCTCACCATCTCGCTGCTCCACAGGCGTCGGGTTCTCACCTGCCCCGGGCTAAGATCCTGCAGACAAAACAAGGTCCAGGGCGAATCAGGAGACGAATCACAACACCCCAAAGCGGAGAAGCCCTGGCCATAGAGAGCGCCAACCCAACCCTGGCCATAGAGAGTGCCGACCCAACCCTGGCCATAGAGAGCGTCGACCCAACCATGGCCATAGAGAGCGCCGACCCAACCCTGGCCATTGAGAGCGCCGACCCAACCCTGGCCATAGAGAGCGCCGACCCAACCCTGGCCATAGAGAGCGCCGACCCAACCCTGGCCATAGAGAGCGCCGACCCAACCCTGGCCATAGAGAGAGTCGACCCAACCCTGGCCATAGAGAGCGCCGACCCAACCCTGGCCATAGAGAGCGCCGACCCAACCCTGGCCATAGAGAGCGCCAACCCAACCCGGGCTGGCGGGCGGCCATCAGGGGACTGGCCCCGCACCGCTCTTACAGCTGGAGGGTCCTTCCTGTCCTGTAACAAACCCCCAGCTGTGGGAGCGGGGCTAAGACGTGCTCAAAATGTCCACATGGATGTTCCCATTCACTTACAGCAAGCAGAGATCTCCGTACATATGGAAATAGGGGTAAAAATACACAGAAGACATTATACACACACAAAAACCTCTGGTACTATATATACAGTATCTCCCAGAAGTCAGGACACCCCTCACATTATATACAGAATCTCCCAGAAGTCAGGACACCCCTCACATTATATACAGAATCTCCCAGAAGTCAGGACACCCCTCACATTATATACAGAATCTCCCAGAAGTCAGGACACCCCTCACATTATATACAGAAGTCAGGACACCCCTCACATTATATACAGCATCTCCCAGAAGTCAGGACACCCCTCACATTATATACAGAAGTCAGGACACCCCTCACATTATATACAAAAGTCAGGACACCCCTCACATTATGTAACGGTCTGGAGGTGGATCCTCTGGACCACCGCAGGCGATGGCGTAAGCCCACACCAGGGAGTGGGTCCCGGTATTCACCAGAGCCCGCCGCAAAGCGGGATGGACTTGCTGCGGCGGGAGTCCACCAGGTCACTACCACTGGCGGGGCTTGCCTGCGGTGGCGGCCAAGGGTAGGCGAGGTACAGAATCGGCAGACAGGCTCGTAGTCGGGGACAGGCAAGAAGGTCAGGGCAGGCGGCTGAGGTTCGTGAACGTAGACAGGCAGAAGGTCAGGGCAGGCGGCAAGGTTCGTGGTCGGTAAACGTAAGCAAATGGGTTCGGTACACGGTAGGCAAGACAAGGCTTTCTGGAATGCTTTCCCAATAGGCATGTGCACTAAAGATCCGGCAAAGGCCACTGGGAAGAGGCTGGGCTAAAATAGGAGCAGTGCCCGGTAATGGCCAATTACCGGCGCACTGTCCCTTTAAATCTCAGACTGGCGGCGCCGCGCACGCCGAGGGACCGAGACGGACGGGGCAGGAGCGTGGCCGGGTAAGTCACTGGGGACCCGGGCAGCGGGATGAGCGGACCCTGGACCCGAGGTGCGGGACGGGGCGCCGCTCAGAGTCGGGGCACGGATGCGCCTGCGACCCGGGACGAGGGTCGCAGGGGCATCCATGACACATTATACACAGTGTCTCCCATCATTACAAAACTGACAGTAAAGCTATATACAATAAATTATGTACAATATATTACAAATTCATGGCTGTTACTTTTTCTTGCTGGTCCAGGTCTGACCTTCCACACTTCCCATTCTTTCTCCCTGTGTCTTCCCCATACCGGTCACCGACTACTGCACCCTTATTATGGACACTATTATATATATTACAATAAGTTGTCTATATACATATATCATTTTTTTTTTTGTTTATCCCACACCTTTGGATCCCATTCTCAGCATGACCCCCCCCCCCCAGAGTACTGGCCCCAAGTCCAGTTTGTGGCCCAGTGTCTATGTCCCATTACCATAGTCTGTGCAGGGACCAGACTCATTCCTTTACCTTCCGCATTTTTCCCTTCTCCCAGCCTATCTTTCCCTAACCCTCCACCCCCTTTTTTAATATATATTTTTTTTATTATTATTTTATTTATTTTATAACTTTTTACGTCTGTCCCGGAGGCTCTGGTTCGGTGTCTATCCCGAAGGCTCTAGTTCGGGGTCTGTCCCGAAGGCTCTGGTTCGGTGTCTGTCCCGAAGGCTCTGGTTCGGTGTCTGTCAAGAAGGCTCTGGTTCGGTGTCTATCCCGAAGGCTCTGGTTCGGTGTCTGTCCTGAAGGCTCTGGTTCGGTGTCTGTCCCGAAGGCTCTGGTTCGGTGTCTGTCCCGAAGGCTCTGGTTCGGTGCCTGTCCCAAAGGCTCTGGTTGTGAGTCTGACCCAAAGGCTCTGGTACGGAGTCGGTCCGAAAGGCTCTGGTTCGGAGTCTGACCCAAAGGCTCTGGTTCGGTGTCTGTCGCAAAGTCTCTTGTTCGGAGTCTGTCCCTAAGGCTCTGGTTCGGTGCCTGTCCCTAAGGCTCTGGTTCGGTGTCTGTCCCAAAGGCTCTGGTTCGGGGTCTGTCCCAAAGGCTCTGGTTCGAGTCTGACCCAAAGGCTCTGGTTCGCATGTCTCCGCAAGGCTCTTGCGAATCTTCCAAACGTGTGATCGAGGTTTGTCCCAAGGACTCTGGTTCGAGTCCCCAAAGGGGTTCGGGGTCTGTCCCGAAGGCTCTGGTTCGGGGTCTGACCCAAAGGCTCTGGTTCGGTGTCTTTCCTGATGGCTCTGGTTCGGGGTCTGTCCCAAAGGCTCTGGTTCGGGGTCTGTCCCGAAGGCTCTGGTTCCAATGTCCGCAAGGGCAACTTTGCGAACATTGCAAACGTGTAGAGCAGAGGACTTAGAGAACAGCCCTATCGAACACCGGATTCCACCTCAAAGGGTCGCATGAACCAACCGTTCACCAGCGGAAAAGTCTCAGCCCCTTTATACAAAGTCTACAACCAATTTACAACCCTCCAAGGACAGCATTAAAAGGCTCCACTAGTACTACACGATTACCCGAAAAGCCATGGGCTGGTAAAGGAAGCTGTAGACCTTGAGAGGGCTATCGCCGGAAAAGCACTTTTTACAGAATCTTCCTGTCCACATTGAGCAGCACTATGGGACGCTAATTCTCAATGTAGGACTGATCTTTACCCTTTGACAGGATGATCAGAGCCGATCTCCTCATCGACTTTGGCAGAGTGCCCGAAGAGAGACACTCATTTATTACCTCGGTCAAGAGTGAAACCAAGGTGTCCTTAAAGGTCTTGGAAAAATCTGATGTTAAGTCATCGGGTTCTGGGGGTTTCTTGAGGGTTAAGCTCTCAATCGTCCCCTTAACTTCCTCTTCTCTGATCTCTTCTGTCAAATCAGCAAGAGAGAGGCTTATTCCTGGTTCAGGAATGGCTTCAGCCAGGAAAGCCGAGCATTTGTCTCAGTGTAGTTCCCTCCTAAACAAGACATGTGAGCAGAAGCACCGAATGATCTCCAGGATCTCTGATCTGGACTGTTTCAGAGATCCCATACTGTCCTTTAGGCCCATTGACATCTTACAACTCACTAACATCCTACAGTTTCCGCCCCCATCACTCCCTTCTTCGCTTCCTGAGTGATAGGAAGCTGCGGGGTCTCAACTGCATTGGCGGTCGTTTCCGGGTTTAAGTTCAGAGGCCCCCCGGCATGGGCCTGGGAAGCCCACTCCCTCTCTCTTTCGCCGCGCCTCCATGCCCCTTATGTGTGCTGCTGTTTTCTTTCTCTTCATCATCGATCCCTCAGCTCCCTCGCCATTTTTGTTTCCTTTGTCCGTTTCCTCTCCCACGTCCTCTGGTCCCTTACTCTCTCCCATCTGTCGAAAGGACACGGGATTGTTGGCGAAGGAGCGAGGGGAGCGGCTAAAGGGCTGACCTGAGTCACCACGAAGGTGACAGAGAATCCTGTCACAAGATGCGGGGAGATGGCCTACTTCCCCACACAGTGCGAATACCTGTCGCCACACCTGTGACAGAGCTTCGGCTGCCCCTGGTAACAGACCAGGATTCTGTCTCTGCCGAGGAAAGTGGAGATTGGAAACTGGACTACCCCTCCGTATCCACTTATCAAGGTCATGATGTCTACAAAAGAGAGTGATTCGTTATGTGTTAGAACGGTCACACTCTAGACATTATTTTGGCGAGATATCACATAGGCGACGAAACCCCGCCACTCGGACGATGGCTGCTTGAGCTTGTAGCAGGACCAGAAGAGTTCGAGACCCTCGACCCACATGAAGGTCAAATCATATATAGGAGATCCAGTCAGATGTATCAGGGAAAAGAAGTCATATGCCCTGAATTCCAACTCACATACTGTAGGAGCTCCACCACCTTGGGGCTCACGTCTTTGCTTACCCATCTGAGATGGACGACATTCCACCTAGATGCTTCCTGCCAGGTTGTAGGAGGTGGCCTATCACTTTCTCCTCCTGTCCTTTGCTCTCAGAAGGCAGAGAGCCGATGTCTCTGTCTAAAAGGATAACGGTATCTCTCTATCCACTATGGTGATTGGTTGGTCGCCTCTCTCTTTTTTTTTTTTTTTTGTAAACATAATTTTTATTACATTTTACAATAACAAAAACATATAATAACTGTCCATTAGATGAGATACCACTTGATACACAAAGAAATAATATAAGGCATCATTACTACAGATAAGAAAAGTACTAAGCAATGAAAATACAAAATAGCACTAATGACATACTTTGGCATCATAGTAATAAGGATGAAGCAAAAGAAGTCTCCATCTTCACTAAAGAAAGAAAACAAAAAATAATAAAAAAAGTAACCCCCCCCCCCCCAAAAAAAAAAACAAAAAAAACAACACAGAACAGAGGTACCCACACGCAGTTATGTATAAGAGACATAACCACATACACCTATGTAATCAAGTAAGGTCTGTGATAAAAGGTGAAAACAAATCCCGTGCTGATACAATGCTGCGAGATCGTCACACGGCCCCCGTCCCTAAAGCCCGAGGGAAAGAAATAGATAGAGGACAAATTCATCCCCAACTCTGACCACAGTTACCCCCCCCCGGGGCCGCCCCTTTTAAAAAAAAAAGGGTTTCCCCAAAATTAAAAAATTAAACCCCCTTTTTTAAAAAAGGGGTTTTTTGGGGGGGTTTTTTTTTAAAGGGGGGGAAAAAATTTTAAGGGCCCCCCACCGGGGGAAAAAAACCCCCCTTTTTCCCAACCGGGTTCGGGGCCCCCCCCCAAAAAAAAAAAAAGGGGCCCCCCGGGAAAACAAAAAAAAAAAAGGTTTTGGGGAATTTTAACCCAAAAAAAAAACCCCCCCCCGGGGCCCCTTTTTCCCCCCCTTTTTCCCCCCCCCGGGGTTTTTTTTTTTCCCCCCTTTTTTCCTTCCCCCTTTCTCCTTTTGGGGGGGGGAAAAGGGGTTCCTTTTTTAAAAAACCCCTTTTTTTTCCCCTTTTTTTTTTTTTTTTTTTTTTTAAAAAAAACTTTTAAAAAAAAAAAAAAAAACCCCTTAAAAAATTTTTTTTAAAAAAGAAAACCAAAAAAAAAAAAAATCAAAAACCCCCAAAACAAAAAAAATTAAAAAATAAAAAAAAAAAAAACAAAATTCAAATTTTAAATTTTTAAAAAATAAAAAAAACCCCCTTCCCCCCAAAAAAAAAAAAAAAAAAAAAAAAAAACACCCCCCACCCCCCAAAAAAAAAAAAAAAAAAAAACAAAAAAAAATTCCCCTTTTTAAAAAAAACCTAACCCAAAAAATTTAAAAAAAGGGGGGAAAAAAAAAAAAAAACCCCCCCAAAAAAAAAAACCCCCCCCCCCCCCCCCAAAAAAAAAAAGAAGGGGAAAAATTCCCCCCCCCGGGGGAAAAAAAAGGGGGGGGGGGGGGGAAAACCCCCCCCAAAGGGTTTTTAAAAAAAAAAAGGGGGGTTTAAAAAAAAGGGGAAAAAAAAAAATTTCCCCCCGGGGGGGGGGTTTTTTTTTTCCCCCCAAAAAAATTTTTAAAATTTTTTTTGGGGGTTTTTTTTTTTTTTTTTTTTGGTTTTTAAAAAAGGGGGGTTTTTTCCCCCCGGGGGTTTTTTAAAAAAAATTTTTTTTTTTAAAATTTTGGGAAAAGGGGAAAAGGGCCCTTTTTTAAAAAAAATTAAAAAAAAATTTTTTTTTTTTTTTAAAATTTTTCCAAAAACCCCCATTTGGGGGGAAAAAAAGGGGGGGGCCCAAAGGGGGCCCGGGGGGGGGAAAAAAAAAGGGGGGGGGGAAAAAACCTAAAAACGGCCCCCTTTTTTTAAATTTTTTTTTTTGGTTTAAAAAAAAAAAAATTCCCTTTTTTTAAACCCCCCAAAAAACCCCAAAAACCCCCCCCCCCCCCCAAAAACCCAAAAAGGGGAAAAAAATTTTTAAAAAATAAAAATTTAAAATTTTTTTCCCCCAAAAAATTTTCCCCCGGGGGGGGCCCCCCAAAACCAAATTTAAAAAAAAAAATTAACCCCCCAAAAAAAAAAAAAAAGGGGGCCTTTTGGGGAAAAAATTTTTTGGGGGAAAAAATTTTTTTAAAAAACCCCCCTTTTTTCCCCTTTTTAAAAAAAACCCCCCCAAAAAACCTTTTTTAAAAAAAAGGGGGGAAAGGGGTTTTTTGGGGGGGGGGTTTCCCCCAAAACCCCCCTTTCCTTTTTTTCCCCCCCGGGAAACCCAAAAAAAAAAAAAAAGGGGGGGGTTTTTAAAAAAAAAAGGGGGAAAAAAAAAAACCCTTTTTAAAAAAGGGGAAAAAAAATTTAAAAAAAGGGGGGGGGAAATTTTTCCCCCCCCGGGGCCTTTTTTTTTAAAGGGGGTTTTTTTTTTAAAAAAAAAAGAAAGGAAAAAAAAAAAAAAAGGGTTTTGGGAACCCCCCCCCCAAAAACCCCCCCCCCAAAAAAAAAAAATTTTTTTAAAAAATTTTAAAAAAAAAAAGGGGGGGGGGTTAAATTTTTGGTTTTTTTTTTTAAAACCCCTTTTTTAAAAAAAATTGGGGGGTTTGGGGGGGGGGGGGAAAAAAAAAAATTTCCAAAAAAAATTTTCCCCCAAAAAAAAAAAAACCCCCCCCCTTTAACCCCAAAAAAAAAGGAAAAAAACCCCCCCCTTCCCCAAAAAATTTTTTTGGGGGGGGGGGGGGGGGTTTTTTGGGGGGGGGGGGGGGGGGGGGGGGGGGGGGGTTTTTTCCTTTTTTGGGGAAATTTTTCCCCCCAAAAAAAACCCCCCCCAAAAAAAAAAAAAAAAGGGTTTTTTTTTTTTAAAAAAAAAACCCCCCCCCAAAAATTTTGGGGGGGGAAAAAAAAAAAGGAAGGGCCCCCCCCTTTTTTCCCCCGGCCCCCCCCCCCCCCCCCAAAAAAAAAATTTTTTTAAAAAAATTTTTAAAAAAAAAAATTTTTAAAAAAGGGGCCCCCTTTTGGGAAAAATTTTTTTGGGGGAAAGGGAAAAAAAATTTTTTTTTAAAAAAAAAAGGGAAAACCCCTTTAAAAAAATTTGGGGCCAAGGGGAAAAAAACCCCTTTTGGGGGGGAAAAATTTTTTTAAACCCCCGGGGAAAAAACCCCTTTTTAAGGGGGGCCCCCAAAAAAAAAAAAAATTTTTTTTTTTCCTTTAAGCCTTTTGGGGGGGGCCCAAAAAAAAAAAAAAAAAATTTTTTTTTTTGGGGTTTTTTTTTTTAAACCCCCGGGGGGGAAACCCCCAACCGGCCCCCCCCCCAAAAAAGGGGGTTTGGGAAAAAACCCCCCCCCCCAAAAATTTAAAAGAAAAAAAAGGAAAAAAAAAATTTAAAAAAGGGGTTTAAATTTTTTTAAAAATTTTTTCCCCCCCTTTTTCCCCCCCAAAAAAAAAACCCACCGCCAAAAACCCTTTAAACCCCCCCCGCGGGTTTTTTTTTGGAAAATTTTTTGGGGGGGGGGGTTTTTTTAAAAACCCCAACCTTTTTTTTCCCCCCCCCCCAAAACCCCCCAAGGGGGGTTTTTTTTTAAAAAAGGGGGGGCCCCCCCCCCTGGGGTTTTCCTTTTCCCCCCTTTTTTTTTCCCCATTAAAACCCCCCCCCTTTTCCCCCCAAAAAAACCCCCCCCTTTTCCCCCCCCCCCCCCCAATTCCCCCTTTTCCCCCCCAAAAAAAAATTTTCCCCCCCCCCCCAAAAAAATTTTTAAATTTTTTTTTGGGGTTTTTTCCCCCTTTTTTAAACCCCCCTTTAACCCCAAAAACCCGAAATGATTTTAAGTCAACATTTATTAATGAAATTGGGGGGAAACGAGGAGGGGAAGCACTCCTTTCCGGGCTTCGGTAAAATTTTTTATAAACCCGTGTTCAAAGTGGCGGGAGGGAGTTTATCAGGAAAAAAGGAAAGGGTGGTCAAAGGGGGTTGTTTTCGGGAAAGAACTTGTAGAATTCTCCGGAAGCCATCGGGCCGGGGGCTTTTTTAAACCCCAATTCTAAAAAACCCCTAGAGATCTCTTCTTTTTGGGGGGTTTGGTTAAAGGGTACCCCTATTTTCCCAGAAAGGGAGGGGAGAGAAAACCCAGCCAAGCCAGCTGGGGGGCCCCTATCATCGGAGGTTTCTGGGAATATAAATGGTCAAAAGCTCCCGTAGGACATTATTAATAGCATAAGAATATTGCATATTCCCGATGAGTCCTTAAATGCATAAATTGGAACTAGAGTTAATCCCCTTCGAAAAATTGGGCTAAAAGCCCCTCGCTTTGTTCCCAAACCTGAATAATTAGTGACACCCGGGGCCCCCGCCGGGACACCTCTCATACTCCACCCAGCGCCATACTCTTTTTTTAGTGAAAAGCCCAAATGGAGTTTGGCTGCGGGATTTGGTTTTGGAGAGAAAATCATGAAGATTCCCGAAGCTTCCACTCAACAAATCAATTTTCCGAAAACCCCACCCGGTCGCCTTTTTTTGCATAGCTGCGCCCCCCTCTTGCTCCTGAGGACGAGGGGCCATGCCCCCGAAGGGGGCAGGTGGGGCCATACCCCCCTGCCCCCATACTAGTACGGCTCTAAAATTCACCTCTCCATTCCCTCCGTCAGTCCCTCTCTTATCCGACCCACCATTCATGCCCTACTTCATTCCTCCCACCGTCCCTTCAAACCTACCTGCATTATCCTCAAAACTATCACCCACATCCCCCCACCACCACTTACACCAAAACTTTATTCCACGTTTTCATCAACATTTTTACTGGAAAAATTTTTTCAACACTTTTTCCGACATTTTCACCAACACTTTCACCCACATTTTTCCTGACATTCTCACCTATACTTTTCGCTTCTTCCCTCCAAACTTTTCACATTTTCCCCCTCCCCCTTTCTCTGGGCCAGTTTTTTTCTGATTGTTTTTTTTTCGTATTTAAACCCCAGGGAAAGCCAAGACTATGGGAATTTCTCCGGAAGCTCCTGAAAGAAATAGTGCAGTTGGAGTTCCCCGTTAACCTTCAGGACTTCCCCTTAGGGAACGACCTTCCTGAAGCTGGAAGGAGGAAGAAGAAGCCAAAGAAGGATGTCAGGGAGATGTCCAGGATGGTATTTTCTCCGGAGCAGGAGCTAGCAGGAGGTGTCAGTTGGGGGGTCCCTTTGACACCTGACACCTTCTGCTAGCTCCTGCTCCAGCACTCCCTCCGTTCTACTGGTTTTCCCTGAGGGGAAAATACCATCCTGGACATCTCACCTACAACCGTCTTTGGCTTCTTCTTCTTCTTCTTCCTTCCATCTTATGGACAGGTGTCTTTTACAAGGTCAAACAGGAGCCATTACTACAGGTAATGAGTGGAGGATAGAGGAGCCTCTTAAAGAAGAGTTACAGGTCTGTGAGAGCCAGAAATCTTGCTTGTTTGTAGGGAACTTGCTTTTTTTCCACCATAAATTGCAAATAAATTCTTTCCAAATCAGACAATGGGATTTTCTGGATTTTTTTTCTCATTTTGTCTCTCATAGTTGAGGTCAACCTATGATCACAATTATAGCCTCTCTCATCAAGGTGGAGAACCTGCACAATTGGGGGCTGACTAAATACTTTTTTGCCCCACTGTAGTTCTGGGAGATACTGTGTATAACGTGAGGGGTGTACTTACTTTTTTGAGATACTGTATCTGTATATAAGTAGTGATACTTCCTCATACCTAGGAGCATTATTACATCCAGCACTAGATTTCCCCGACTTAAAAACTATTTTTCCCTGGTTTTTTAGATATCCCGTCCACTCTTTTTTATTCCAAGGAGTATTAAGACAACTAAAAAACCATAAACAAGCATTATTACTTCTTATTCCAGAGAGTATTATTACACCTGACATGTAACTGCAGGGGTCCACTGGTACCAGGGGAAAAACATGTTGTAACACTTCTTCAATCCTGGAAGTATTAATACTCCTGGCACTAGATAAACATGGGCAAAGACGTCATTCATAGGAGTATGAATGCGGCTTGTCCTACACAAACATGTAATACCACTTCCCAAGAAAAATAATACACCTGGCAGTAGGTAAACACATAGAAAGTTTTCTTCATTCTAGAAGTATTAATATGGGTATTACTGGTCCAGTTTTGTATTAGATTACAGGGTCTGGTATCTGTTTTTATTTATTGGTCTGGTGTCTTTGTGTATTTCTATGTCTGGTCTGGAGCCTTGTGTATTTCTCGGTCTGGACTTGGTTCTTTGTGTATTTCTAGGTCTGTTCTGGGGTCTTTGTGTATTTCCAGGTCCGGGCCTGGGGATCCTTGTGTTTTTCCCCGGCCCGGGTCGGGGTCCTTTTTATTTCCAGTTCTGGTCTGGGGTCTTTGTGTATTTCCAGTTCCGGTCTGGGGTCTTTGTGTATTTCCAGTTCCGGTCTGGGGTCTTTGTGTATTTCCAGATCCGGTCTGGGGTCTTTGTGTTTTCAGGTCGGGTCGGGGGCTTTGTTATTTCTGGGCTTTCGGGGTTTTTGTTATTTCCTCTGTTTTGGGTTTTTGTGTTTTTTCCGGGTCTGTCTGGGTCTTTGTGATTTCCAGGTCTGTCGGGGGTTTTTTGTTATTTCCAGGTCCGGTCGGGGGTCCTTGTGTATTTCTAGTCCGTTTGGGGGTCCTTGTGTATTTCTAGGTCCTGGGGGGTCCTTGGTATTTCTGGGCCCGGGTCTGGGGTTTTTTGTGTATTACTGGGTCCGGTCCTGGGTTTTGTGTATTCAGGCCCGGGTCGGGGTCTTTGTGTATTTCTAGGTCTGGTCTGGGGTCTTTGTGTATTTCTAGGTCTGGTCTGGGGTCTTTGTGTATTTCTAGGTCTGGTCTGGGGTCTTTGTGTATTTCTAGGTCTGGTCTGGGGTCTTTGTGTATTTCTAGGTCTGTTCTGGGGTCTTTGTGTATTTCTAGGTCTGGTCTGGGGTCTTTGTGTATTTCTAGGTCTGTTCTGGGGTCTTTGTGTATTTCTAGGTCTGGTCTGGGGTCTTTTTTTTTTATCAAGAAAATTTTATTGATTTTCCATATAAAAACAAAAACCCATACGGGTTTATACACATTTTTAAATAAAAATTACTTTTTTAAAAAAAATGGGATCTTAGGTAGCATAACAGACTTACATATTTACCAACAACACGACCCCAATATTTAAGACACAAAAAGATTAATTGCTTTTCCCCAAAAGGGGAAAAGATATTTACCAGCAGAAGGACCTAAAATAAACCAAAACAAGTAAACATGGTTTGTGTATACCTGTAGAGAACTATGATCGAAAAGGGGCCTAGCGGTCTCTACCCGAGGGATCAAGGATAAGCCTTTATTACCCCACCACCCATCTCCCCACCAATCACCCGGGGGAACTACCCGCTCATGTTTGCAGTTTCCCCCAAACCCCCGCTATGCAACTCGCCAAGGCTGGGGGCTTTGTTTTTTCTAGGTCTGGTCTGAAGTCCTTGTGTATTTCTAGGTCCGGTCTGGGGTCTTTGTGTATTTCTAGGTCCGGTCTGGGGTCTTTGTGTATTTCTCAGTCTGTTCTGGGGTCTTTTTTTCTTTCCCTTCT